>JAOEHY010017966.1:0-42591 GCA_025447955.1 Psilopsiagon aurifrons | reverse complement strand
GTTATACATGGCTCAATATGCAGAAATATCTGTTCCTATCATGACAAGTAGTTCAAATTGATGTATTAGAAGAAGAGACAGAGCACCAGAGAAAAAGAAGCTGCTATTTAGAAATCAGAAATCTATGCCAAAGGGTATGAAAAGACCAAATACTTAGCAAAGCTTCTATGACAACTGTATCAACTGTAAATGATACAGCAATTTAGACTAAAGCTGGAAAGAATGTGACATGTGGATTTAATGAAGCGTACCACAGTGAAGGAATTGGAAGTAAAAACTACAATTACTAATGCATTTACAAAGCTAGAGATACACAAAACAAATCTTTCATTAAGCCAGGTATCATTAGGAGAGAAAAAAAAAAAATAGGGATTTTGTGGACAGGCTTACAATAACTATCTGTCTTTTCAGAAATAAAGTATCTTCATTTGGGTAAGCAACAAACCCCACACAAGAATGGGAGCATAACCTGTGTGCGACCTACAAGGCTAAGGAAGAAAATGCATCAGATATGTTATTACTGACATAACTAATCAGTCTGCTCAAGAAAAGCCTAGGTCTGGGAGGAAAGCTCAAGCACTGAGAAGAATAAAGGGGTTTGGCAGGGTTCAACAACAAAGATTGCCACAGTAAATACTCATTACAGACAAAGAACATTTCAGCAGGAATAAAGCTTGAGATATATTTTAATAACAATATCCCAGCTCTCTATTCTCTGTAACTCCCAAACATCTGCTGATGTCTATTATGTTATTTACATTTATCAGTCTTGGCCTTGTTACGGGTCCTTCCAGAATGCAACACTGGAAATGACTGTATTGCAGCTAATAATTTGTTCTTGTCTCTAGGGCTGGTAAGTACGCACTTACATCCCATCAAAGTCAATGGGACTAATGACATGCTTGAAGTCCAGCATACGGTAAACTGCTTTGCTAGAGCAAAATCAGAAATCTGTGACTTTTCAGGATCAAAAAAAGAGGACAAAGTGGCTAAAGGGGAAATAATTCTTACAGAAGACTGAAGCTGTGTTATTGAAGCCCAAGACAAAGTCATTATGACTCCTGTCAAAGGATTACATGATTGAGTTTTAATCAAGGCCCACTCTAAGGGCATAGCAATGCTATGCTCACTGCAGACAAATCCTATCTACCTAACATCAAGGGCATTCCCCAAAACCAGACACAGTATTTCCTTCATTTGAAGATTTTTCTCATTATCATATATTCACAGAAGACAATACCAGTAATTCTAGAAAGACTGTTCTGTTAATGGCATCCACAGCACACACCCTTTCATTTTAAAATTAATGGCGGCCTTCATGTCTATTTTCACAGGATTAGTACTTGACACCGGGAAAATTTGGCCCAAGAAGGATGCAAGATTTTATCTATGTTTCTTTTGATATTTTCAAGTCTTGAAGATTTGTAAACAGTTAAATGATTAAAATATTTATTCAGCAAAGTTCTGCACTCATTAGTAGCTTATTATCAGCTAGAAAGAAGGAAAAGAAGACCAAGTCTGCAGAAGTGAGCACCTATATTTCAGTACGGAACTTTGAGCACTCTCAGCCTTTACAAAATGAAGCCCTTGATGTTTAAACACTGACATTCTCTTTGTGATATCAGATGGGTATCTTTGCCTTTGTGAAGGCTAAGATTCACAAACAGAATGCAAAAATGGTATTTATCACAATGAGTGGGAGACAAGAAAAAGGGGACAGCAAGAAAAAAATGCAACACAATGAAATGAAATAATATACATATGTGCTGCATTAATAAAAGACTTTAGAAAGACAGAGAGCCATCATAAAAAGACTAGGCAATGGGCACAGTAAAGCCAGTGAATAGGATTAGACAAAAAGTTTAAGAGAGTAAAAATAGTTTATTCAAGAAATAAAAAAAATTAAAAAGAGGACAAAGGGAATGCTCTTCACACTTTTAGCAGCACGGACAATGGGAAAACCATTCTGAGTTCAGCTATACATAATTACATCTTCTTACCTTCTCTATGCCAGAAAAATATTTCAGGTCATTGTGTATGAATTTACAGAAATACTAGAATTTCAGAAGTTTGGAGACTTAAATATTTGAAAGCATTACTACAAGTAAGCCATATCAGCTTTGTTTTCAATATATAAGAATAGAAAAAAATCCTATATGACTCCAGTTGAAACCGAAGCCATTCATTTAAAGTGTGTCACATAAGATTAAAAAAGGAGTGATCTCTCAGCTTAAATTCACAGATGGATATGTATCAAAGGGTTCAAAATTAGATCTGAGGATATTTCCTGTGTAGAAAAAACATTCTGGGCTTTTGAAGAACCAGAAGATCCAAACTATTTCTGCAGCATGAAAACAAAGAAAATACACATTAAAAAGAAGTCACTTAATTCTGAAGCGGAGTGAAACACATCCTCCGGACAAAATGATGACCTAGGCTACTGCAAGATAATAAAACATACTCTTGTAGCTTATGTTCTGATGGCAACTAACCACAGTACAAGAGAGCATATTATGGTAGACACAAAATTACTGTATGTCCTTCTCAACAGAATGGATGAGGCTGGAATCTGCCACCAGATATGTTATGTAGTATAACCATTACTATAACGAAGGTAGAAGAGCCATGTTAGATTCAGTGTGTGAGCTCAGCCCAAGGCAGTATAAGGTACTTTAACTCTGAACTCATGGAAGAGCCATAGTTAAGGCTTCCCTATTGAAGAGACATGTGTCTTGTGATGTAATATACAGAATTACCACATCAAAATGGGAGGAAATAAGAACTCCAAAGTTCTTTGTCTACTTGATCAGAACTTTAAGTCCTTTTAACATAATACTATTTTGCTGTACCATACACTCTGTTCCAAGAGCGATGAACAAGGAACACTATGGTAGGATAGCTGAGCAAAACAAGTAACAAAACACATCCCTACCCCTGAGTGCTTGTAATCGGAGGATGCAAGCTGTTTCAATATACTGAAGCAGATTACAAAGAGAGAAAGCACTCAGCGTGGGATGGTCTTTGGAGCCAGCATGCTCAGTGCACTGAGTGAGTTTTCACGATTATTTTAAAAGGTGAGAGGAAGGAAGTTTGACATAACGGACCCAATCCAGCAAGTTCTCTGCATGCAACACTGCTTCATACAGAGTGCCCATAGGCCAGAGTTCATTGATTGGAAACCTCTTGCAGGGAAAGACTTCAAAAACGAATTATGCAGTCTCACCACAAGAAAAACACTTCATGGAGAATCAGTCTTCAAACAGCAACTTAAGACTTCATACTTATTTTGAAATAGCAATCCAAGAACAATTTCAAGTACTGACAAGGCCCTAGAGTCATGTTTCAATAGAAAAAATCGTTCTTGGTGTGAATGCTGTGTAACTTCATATTCTAACAGTCAGTCCTTCATGCTAATACCTTGTAGGTAATCACCACAGAGATCAGAGAATCCAATGCCTCCTTTAATGTATGGAGAATTATTTTGATCACCAAGACTTCAATTTCAGGAAAAGAGTGTGCTTAAAAAGACTCTAAATATAATTAAGATATTATTTCAAATGTGACTACCAGTCATCTAACTCAGCTCATTCATTCAGTATTTACATTCAGGTCAAATACTGGGGCCTCCTTTCCCACAGATACAACATTTGGCCAAGGAACAACCAAACACCACTGTCTCCCATTATGGGAAAGAACTAAGAGTTTGGTTAGACAGTGGAAATACCAAGCATTTGAGATATGATTGTATTTAGGTTTACTTGAGTGAAGAGACATCCATTTCAGATACTCTAAAGCGATTTTCATTTTCTGCAATGACCTGCAAGCTTCTCTTCATTGGAAATGAAGAAGGTATCAGTGTAACTACATAGGGAAAAGAATCCTGAACTAATGTCCAGAGCCAGTCTTTGGAGAAGTATGATGCAGTGATTAAGACTTCAGTCTGCATCTAGAAAACCTGCTTTCAATATACTACTGCTACCAATATCTACAATAGGTTACTAAATAAATCATCATCCCTGTATCTCTGCTATGCATAAAAAAGTGAAGAAAGGAAGGACACCCAGATGTTTCATTCAGAAGCTTTTTGAGAGGTATTATGTGAGTGCAAGGTACTCTGACATGGTACGTAAATACCACAACCTGGCATACTCAAGGAGAATGAAATACCACACATATGGGAAGAGACAGAGGAATATGCCCAAATGCTCAGCATCAACTGATCAGCTTCCTCCAAAGTTAATAGTGATGTTTCCATTTCCTACAAGAAAACGACTGCAGAAAACAGTCATCACTTCCAACAGCATAACTGGAAAAGAACCACAGAACTGCCAGCAGACCAAATTCTCTTCACCAGCCCACACAATACTACTCTGAAACAGGTAAGTTTTTCAGACAAGCAGAATTCAGACTGAAATATTGAGACTCCAGGGAGTACATACAGTTCATGAATTCATAGTATTATTAAGGATTGTTATTTATAAACAGCAAAAAAATAATAGTATGTCTGAGAGAGACTCCATAATTCTTTATCAGAGTACAGCACTTAGGCTTTACCAACTCAAACCTCAGAAAAGACCGCATGAATTTTGTTCCCAAGAGGCAAGAGAAAGGGATCTCTCTTATGGATACTCTTGGGACATAGCTGCCAACACATTTTCTTTAAGGTCGGTACAAGGAACTAAAAATTATAAGTTTGAGCTTGCCAGATTGTAACATAGCACTTCTGCATTCAACTAGCAATGCAACAGTTGCAAGTATGATCAAGGGTATCTTAAAGCCAGCAGGAGAAGAATCTGCAAAGAAAATTACATTGAGACATTATTTTTTCCTACATTATCTTTCTTCATTCCAGCATGTCATACAAGCTATTTGCACTGGGAATTCATTCCTCAAAGCATTTGATTTAGAGGAACTTTAGATTTTTGTTTGGCTGCTTATAAAACCAAGCTTCGAATTGAGAAAAGTGCACTATCATCCTTAGAAGTAGCAATTGTAAAGTTCCTGACCCCTGGGTCTAACAGAAAAAAACTGCAAATCACAGCATTTAGACAATGTTGCATTAAAAAAAAAAAAAAAATAAAAAAATAAAAAAAAAGACCTTTCTAAATTCTTCTCTGGATGGAATGAGGGCACTTCATGTTCTGACTAAAGAATGCTTGAAATAACTTCCTGGTGAAATGACCACCTGTGAAGCCTCTGTTAGAATGGCATGAAAGAGTTTGATAGTGAAGACTGAGTATTGCTCAATTGGATACAGTTGTGAAAGACTACTCTAAAAGAGACAGCTTTGTAGAAGCTATCTTTACTGTGAGCATTTTAAAGCTTCCTGGCCAACATGACTGTATACAACTCCTTCCAAAAGCATAAAGATGACTTTTATGCCATGAACCCCTATGCCCATTTCAGTGAGCATCAGAGTAGACTTCCCCCCGCCCCAACTTTGCTACTGATCTGACGTCTGGCTTTGATGAAGCATTTCTTCATGTCTCTGCTTACAAGTTTCATCATTTCATATTGAAGTTGTAAGCTCTTTGTAATTTGGGCTGCTTGCTGTAAAGCATTTGTACAGCATGCAACAAAATAGGGTCCTGGTATTAATTACCAAGTGGTACTATTGGAATACACACCATTTAGTTTTACATAATAGCAATGTACAAGTATAGATGACACAATAAATTGTAAAGCAGTGGAGAAACAGCCCCAGGGTACAAATAAGCAGTTTTCTACTATCTTTCACTCTTGTTTAATTTATTAAGCACACAACACTAATTTGGGGTTGCTGCTATTAATCCTGCTTAGTATCAAGGGGATTTTAGTAGTGTTTATTCAGAATTTATGATGAAAATTTACAGGACAGTAGTGTCAGGGGAAAGAGAAAATTTAGGCCTAATTGCAAGCAATTGGTAAATGGCATCATCAGCAAAACTTGGAGAATAACTGATTCTCAACACACATATCTCAGCATTTCTCCCTTTAAAGTTAAAAGAGAAGCAACACTGCCAGCTTGTCATGCTTACAGGAAAAAGTGGATTAAACCAGAAGAGCCTGGTTTAAGTCTATTGAAGACTTTAGAGCCTTAAAAAAATGGGTGTGACTTGCTAGATTTTCCAAGATAATGCTGAGTGAGACTAAGGAATCGCAAATAGCGATGACTAAACACTTAAAAGATAACTACTTACAGAGGGCAAACACTTTATTTATGGCAAATGGGCTACTATGTTAAGATTTCATTAGCCATCTCCAGATTTACCCATATAATTATCTTCCCAAAGCTATAGTTACACAGATAAGTGAACTAGCAACCTGAATTTTGCTCACTGGCCCCCTCCAAATGAAGAAGTTTAATTTTTCACTCTTTAGTAAGCTAACTGAACAATTCATCCAGGACAGCAGGGTAAGTAGATTGGTTATTTTCTCTAATAAATTTAACAACAAAGCTGTAAGGGAGATGAGGTTGGCAATGTTAAGGACCACAAGAACAAACTCATGCATACGCAAGTAGGTACTAACAGAAGTACACAGCCAGTCACTGTAGAGAGGCAGGTTGCTGAAAGCAACTACACTGAGCCCCTCTCACTACATAGAGGTCCAGGAAAAGAAGAGACTGTGTGATAGATATTGCAGGGGGCCAGGATTGAATTAAAGTATTGTCAACTGTGGGTGAATTATTAGCATAATAATTCACCTTCCTTTCACTCTTATATTCAGCTGCAAGTGAGCTTCAGGTGATCTTGTTTTCCCTATCGCAATTTTGCATGAAATGCAGGAAATAGGTGAGATCAGAGATAATTTGGGATATATTCTACTCACCCAGCTGAAGCCAGTGGAAGTATTTGCATACAGCTGGCAAATGATATTGAAGTCTTTCCTGATGCCATTAGCCTGACATGAATATACAATCTCAGTTTATTAATGCTAAAGAATTATAACCCATGAGTCTTGAAAATAATCAAGACATCATTTGCCTTGATGTCAGCATACCTAAAAGCTGTTCTGCAGTCACTCTTGCTCCATCCTGGCAATCATAGAAGAGCTAGAATTGGAAAGGACCTTAAGGCTATGGTCTGACTAAACCCTCTTCAACTGTCTCTGATTTCAACAGCACTAGAAACAGTTGGCTTCACTGAGGGAAGTCAAAGAAGGAAGTCCCAGAGCACCTCATACTTCTTTTTGGTAACTTCCCCAGTCTTTATTCAACACTTCATAGAATTTTTAAATTCTTCTCATTGTCTAATATCTTCCTTTCCTCTATTTAAGGAGGGTGATTTTCAAGTGCAATGTGCTTCAATACCTTGTGCTGAGGTACATGCCCAAAAACACACAAACCAGCTCTCAAAACATCAAAAAAAGCTCCAACCAAGGAACAAAAGAGAGTAACTCAGAGGCTATGGATTAACAACTCAGTTGAAATCACGACTATAGTGAAATCAGATTTTGGTCATTGGCTACTATCACGTCAATCTCTGCCACTTACCATATGTAACCAGACATCCAGCACTGTAACAAAAACAAAGATCAAAAATAATGGGAGAGATCTGCACAGCTGTGGTTTTCCAAATTATTTCAGTGCCATGTGAAAAAAAGCATCTTTTGACAGCTTTGTTCACAGCAGCTCCTTACCTCTAAAAAAGTCTTCCCCAGACTTAGCACCAGCGAAGATCAGAACAATTGCTCACAAAATAACACACACATTTTTAGGAAGCAGTAAGAATCAGCCTCGTGGATAAAAACAGCATTTAAAACAATTTCCCATTTTTTCCACTTTCTTTCAATGTATTTATACCCCTCATCACTACACCACTCATCTGTAACTCATCCATTTTCTAAGTAGGACTGAACAGTCCCCTTACAGTGGAAAAGACTGTTTCATTTATTTCTGTATAGTCTTTCTCATCCAAAGAATGCGAAAGTGTCAGGGATATAATAATGACACCATTTATCCAATTCTTTCAAGTGTTATGTTCATCTTCAGAACTTTTATGTTTAGAAGTCTTATGTTCCAATAGGACAATTCATATTCCTTATTTAAATGCTTCACAGAGAAGTTACATGTCTTCCTTTCTTTGTTATGCCACTTTTCATAGAACAATTGTTTCAACTTTCAGAGGCGCTAAGCATCTCTGTTTCATGAGAATCCTAGAAGTCACCTTTAAGAAAATAACAGACTAAAAATGATTTATGTTATACAAGCTAACTGGTTATGAGGTAGCTTATTACGTACAAATCAACAATATAAGAGTGTCAGGTCCAGTAAAATAATGGAAGGCCTGGTGTGAAAACCAGTCCTGGTGTGCACCCTCCTGCTACCACGGTACCATTCCTACAAATCTGCAATATTCCACTGAAGTCAGTTGTTAAACAAAAATCTTGGAGCTGTCCTAATGACATGCAGGGTGACTTAGTTCCAGAATGCATTAATAGGAAAAAAACCAAACCCCTAACAATACTAATTTAACCTCTTTTTTTCTTCAGTTGGGCTAAGCAGGGATATAGAGAAAGAATTGGCATTATTAAAATGACAGACATATAGGTCTTCCTGGTACCTGTTGAATCACTGTGGATAATTGTGAAGCAATAAAGTCCATGGATCTGCTGCAATCTCTAATCTTCAGTGTCTGATCCACAATTGCAATGGCAGGCTGCCACCTCAGGAGCAATAGATACAGCATAGCCACATAGCCAACATCTCTGACAGTAAGCCATTAAGAACTCCTGCTCGTCGGCCCCTCAAGCTGGACTGGGAAATGCCAACACCTTCATTCAGTATATCAGATTCAGAATAGATTTTCTTTAAATAGCTAACAAAAAGACAAAGTATCTTATGGAAATGCACATTAATCTTTTATTCACTCTGCAGCATCCTGGGGGAACAACAACTGCCTGCTGCAATGCTTTCTCCTCTCCTCAGCTACAATGAAAAGCCTCTCATAATTTTTGTTATAGAAAGTACAAAGAGACTAAGTAAAGGAAAAGTTGCAGCAACATTTTTATTTGAATGACTGTGACAGCATGGTCCCCTAGAACTGATAAAAGGAGGTTTGTGGTAGAGAAAAGCTATTTAGAAGAATCACTCTCTACACCAAGTCCACACTGTTTAAAATGATGCCATTGTGACCTCTTAGAAGAATTAAAAGCAATTGAAAAATGATAAATATAGTAGCATGTACATCCAAAAAATATAATTTCTGATGTATGCTTCACACAAAAGTAGAAGGTGCAGAGAACATTTAGGTGCCAAGTGATTAACACAGTCTTAAAACTGAAGTTCTGCATGAGAAAGGGGGCAATAAAGCTTATTTATCACTTCTAACCTACATGGGAGCCTATACCAGACTGATAATAAAAATAGGAGCATGAAGAGAAGGAAGAATGCCATGCTGAGCAAAAGGAAAACATATATTTAAGGAGAGAAACCCTATCAGCTGATCCTAAACTGGCAGGTGGCATGTCACCAGACTCTTAAATAAGCCAAGAACATCCAAAAAAAGGACTTGATTTCTTAGCTTATTCTCCTGGTTCGCAACTGTTGTCTCACTTTGATCACCTAACCCTTCACTATTCACTATTATTTTGAATAATACTGCTGTTTTCCCTGAGTTTGTCCCAGAACAGAAGAGTTACTGGACAACTACAAGGACACAAATTCAGATAAAAATGGCAGCATTTGTGTTACACCTTTTGCTTTGGGTAATATCACTGATTATCATTCAATTGTCTGGATGGGGTTTTCTTCAAGAAAACAAAACCCAATTCCCACCAGTCTTTTCTTAGCAGGTAGCAGTCTTGTATATTGGCAAGAGTTGGTCTTTTGGTTAAAAACTGTGCCTTTTAGACTTCAGTTGTCAAAGTTCAGAGGGGTTTAAAATCTATTTCACAGACTGGAATTTGCAATATGATCTTAGCCTGACAGTGTTCTCTTGGATCTCAAGCGTGCAGCTCAGAAAAGTCTATGGGGAGTGCCATGCTTTTTCTTTTGCTGTGTGTAAAAGTCCTGAATCAACCCAGACTCTCAGAGCATCAAGCCGGCTGAGAAGAAAAGAATACACTGAGCTATCTTTTCTCCTGCCCTTCACACTAAACACACAAGGAACTGTATAGAATTATGAATTAGAAGACTAGAAGTTCTCCTTCCAATTTATTCACCAAATGGCCAGAGAAAGGCCATTTTATAAGCTGCAGTTGACAACATTTCCCAGTCATACCACAGGCAAAAAAACCCCACCATACTTCCTTATTTTAGAGATGAAGTAACAGCCACCTAGAAATTTCTAGAGACTGCAGAGGAATTCAGTTTCAGAATCCTTCTTCTATCCACAGTATTTGTCAGAAAGAGTACATCAGGTCCTTACTGCCAACATAATATGAGTAAATTCATGCTGTTCCTACATGCTCACTTTGCCAGACAGCACTAAATCCACAGATGAAAGTGCACTGTGAAAGAGCACAGCAATTCTCTGCTCACAAGATGAATGGTAGGTGCAAATCAGAGTAAGTTCAGCCTGGAGTTGCCAGTATTAACTCACAACTACAAACTGCTAGTGAATGGAGAAACAACTCTTCAGAAAGTATACTGTTACCCACAAACATATCGAAGGCCGAGTTTATATTAGGTTAAAAAGTATGACTGGAAGACTACACTGAGATTATTATCTGCCTCAGAAACATGAGCTAGTCAAAGCATTAAGACTAAATTGCAAAATGTTAAGGAGGTTTTTCAGTTGTTAGTTCGTGTAACTTTAGGTACTGCAAAGCTCCATCCATTATTTCTTTAAGAGTGGAAGGAAACTCAGTTATGCAGTATAACAGACATTTATAAAAATGATCACTGTAAACCACCAGTCATTCTTTCCTCCTTCTCTTAGCAGATACACACTACAGATAAGCCAAATTAGTGGTCAAGAATTTATATGCCATCTGTGACACCAAAGTCCCACAAATGTAAAACGGAAATGGTAGAAAGAGATCCTGTGTGGCTCGCAGTCTCTAAGACACCATCTTACCTTGAAAACAAAAGGGTGAGCACTTTCTACAGCTGCTATCAGTTCAGCTGGCCCACCCATGGCTGTTATTGGAAGCAGGACACTGAGCTAGATGGTCCTTTTGAGTGGTGCCTCAGATTTCAGGCTTTCTTTAACACTGATATTATGACCATACAGCCAAACCACTGTCTGGAAATAGAGATCTCTAAAGCAAAACATGGACTATGAAAACATTTTTTTTCCCCTATGGTCTTTGCCAAAACAGCCTTTGCCAAAAATGAAGACTCTAAAAGACCAAAGTTTTAAGTAATGCATGTTACATGTTACTCATGTATCATGATGGCAGCTGGATTTCATAGAGCTGGGTGCAAACCAGAAATCCCAGCTGAACACAAATTGTCAGATGGCTGAACAGACTCACAGACTGAGAATTCTTAAACAAGAACTGAAAGACGTAGCATTATCTACCCTCAGAAGAGAAAGACAAAATGTTTTCTTTTTCTATCAAGTATTCAGACATTTATGTTCTGTAACAAGTCACCTGAATAGATTTAATTATGGTTTTCTCTACCCTGTACACTAATATCTGCTGCTGAAAACAAAGAAAGATATTTTTCTGGGGAGCAAATTGTGCTGATAGTAACGTTCAGTGGGATTTGCTGCAATATCCCAGACATCTTTAATATTAATATTGTGTAGTCAAGGTCCTTTATTTTTCTAAAAGCACAAAAAATTTGTACATGTAGAAGGATATACAGTAGTTTCAGCTACAATTGCTCTGCCGCTTACAGCCTCATTATCTGTTACACAAAGCTCAAAGAATGTTCTTAGCTTTAAAACACAGGCTGAATTATTATTTTTTTACTTATCTTTGTACAAGACAAATTTACATGATAATACTCATTTGTCCTGTACTGTTTGTCATTTCTAATTAAGCTGTGGCCTGCCATGAGATGGCAGCATGCTCATAGCTAGCGCCTCAGGAAAGGTGAATATGCCACAGAAAAGAGTGCATCCTGCAGTCTAACGAGAAGACTGTTTACATCTAAGACAGTAGTGAAAGACAAACTCAGTTTACATCAGAATAGTTTAAAATGTAAGATACTGATAACACGATGATACAGTATTTACAGGACAGTTTTGTTTCTTTGACCAGCAAGACATTTCAATCAATATTGTTATTGCAGAGCTTAATCCAAATGTCATATGAGCCTCCTGAGGCCTCGAGGCAGCTGCTAGGAAATAACCGAGTTCAAAAAAGGAAGGGAAGGCGTGTAGATGCAAATCTCAAGGCTGTATTTATGGCTGTCATGAAGGGCCTGGTTGAATTTTTCTCACATTTCTCAATCTCATAGATAAAAACGATCATAAATTAACAAAAAGGCTCAGAGAGACTCATTTGCAAGAACTTTTACCATCCAAATAGCTATAAACAAAGAACATGAAAATTGGCCAAATTTGCTACCAAACTATAAAGAAGACAGCAGCAGAAAGGGTACCAGTGAGCAGATGAATATATCCGTGAACCAGCACTGGTCATTAGCAAGTAGGTGGAGGTACCAGAGCAAAGAGAAGGTTCAGTCAGAGATCTGAGGGAGAATAGTGAGGTAACTGAACACTTCTCAATACCAGGTCCTAGAGGGAATATCATTCTTGCCTGTGGGAGTGAGGCACAAGGCTACACCTCACTTTACCTGCTATACAAGCATCTACTGTCGTGAAATTACAAGCAGCAGCTTAGGGAGGATACAGGTAAACAGAATTAACAGCCACTGACAACACAGGTATGCAAAGGAATTTTTGCAGTGGTAACATGCTGCTCATTATTATAGTGAGAGAACCCCATCCAGAGAGTCTTTGCAATGGATGCAAGAGATACTTCATTGTTCTCGCTCTGTAAAACTAAGCCAGAAAGGACACACACGTTTTACCTGCATTCATTTTTTATAGAGCTTAATTTTACATGTTAGAGCTGCTTTGAATTTTCTTTGGTTGGTTTATAAAGAGCTATCAAAAAACTGCTTTTTGACTACACCCCCAAAAAGCTGGAATGGCTGGTGTTTTGAAACCCATTTCTTCAGCAGTCTCCTCTCTGCTTCCTAGTAATTTTGGGAGATAATATGCTGCCTTTTCTAGCTATAGAAAGTATGAGCATCACCTATCACATCATCTGATCCTTCCCCTTTCAGCAACACTTGTTCCTTCCTTCCTCATGCACGCATATAAACATGTCTGTCCCTCAGAGTAGCACTACCCTTGACCATGGAAAAAACTTGAAAGATATAAGATACAGACATGTGGCTTTCAAACATAATGAATATATGTACATATGTGTGTATTCATATACTATATATTTTTCATCTTGTACAAACTTACTGAGTTTGAAAAACTGCCTTTATAAAATGAATATTAAAGTACTAACTGTCTGGGTGAGCAAAGCAAACAGTGGTTCACTAGTTTATGCCGTGGTGAAGTGCAAAGCTCAACAATCAATAAGAAGCATTAAAGCATAATTATGGTACTTTATATTACAATCCCATAATTGTCTTAGTAATTTTCCCCAAAGTAATTTAAACGTGCCTTTTAGATATTCAAGCAGTGAGACTCTAGATATCATCATCCAAGATAATAGCCTTGGATCGATAACCAAACAAGCAAAAAGTCCTCACAAAACCCACAGGCCAGAAGAGCCCCCTGCTTTCTCAGTGTTTTTGTGTGAGAGCCAGCCAACAACTTGCAGTCCTACTCTATAGCTGCAAACTATTTAATACTGTTCAATTTTTCTTAGCAAAGACTTTTTATTTAAATAAGTGATACTTTTTTAAGCCAAAAAGATCTCCAAGTCATAACTCCTCTGACACACAGTCACAGCCATTTTTCAAGCCAATAATTTGGGCTTCATTGAAAGAAAATAGGCATATCTGATTGATTTTTTCCCCTATGATGGGGATCTTAAACAAGATTTTTATTCACTGATGAACATCATGTACACAATTCACTGTAGCTCTAGAGAAGATCTGATTTTGTTAAGCAGAATCAATTTTCATGAAAAAAGAGCCAAAACACAACCAACAAAAAAGCCTGATACATACACGTGTGTGTGAAAGTGCAGCAAGAACGACACAGCTCAGATGGACAGGTTGACACGCTTGTTGCTTTCCATGTACCATCATCTGTATATAGAGCAACATGAATTTAAACTTGGATATTTCAGTCTCCACAAGCTGTTCCATCGACGATAGCAGACTTCAGATCATATTCTCTTTCCCTTCTATTCTTTCTGGCTAATAATGTGTGCATTCTCACATAAGTAGCACAAACAACTTTGTGATTGTTTTAATAGATATTTTTCTCCAGACACTTTCCCTGTGCCATGTCACTGTGCTACTGAAGCTTCACTAATACAAAATCCATCAGGACACAACATGATAATTACACCAGATTGCTAATACACAGTGATATTCTGTACTATTATATTGTCACATCATTTGCTCTTTTTGAGATAAACTCAAGATAATTTGAACCATTGCTTTATCAACTTCTGCTGTAAGGACATAATCTCATTCTTTTTTCTAAACAAAAATTATATTAATTTTTATATGATTATTATTTTTATATTATATATTATTATATATATTATTTTTATATTATTAATATACAAATATTTATATCATTACAAAATAATAATTCTCAGGCAACAAAGAAACAAGGGAACTACATGTTTGAATGCAGCACCTCATTTAATTTTGAGGGGAAGGTTGGGGGTAAGGTGGGAAAAGCTATAAAAGTCTTCAGAATGCCTAAAATTTTGTGAGCTTAATGTTGGAACCCGGTCTTAAAATATCACACAGCTTCTCATCTATTCAAAGCAGCCAAATAGATCTTTATCCTGTGCAATTTCTGTTTCTTTGCTTACTGAATACTACAGATTCCTCTGTTAAAAATTATCACGGAAGTCTTGTAGCACCTACTCTTCCTCCTACTAAGATGCCCAACTCAGAGCATGGCTTTTGATTGTTGGTATTCTTACTGAGAATCTGCCCACCTCATTCCAGTTTCACCTACTCGTGCTTTTACTAATGTCTACTAGTAAATAAAACTACCAATTATTTTTAATTTCTATTTTTTTCTGCCTACAAGTTGCAATCATATAAAGTGTAAGAGTTTCTGCTGCAAGTGAACTGGGGGGACAGAAGAAGAGGTCTTCACTAATAAATTCAATCACCAAAAAGTAAAATGCACCATTACATAGAGCTGAATATTATTAATTTCTAACAAGTAGCAACTTTTCCCCAAAACAAAATACTTTCATGATCAAAAAAATCTGTAATTTGGTAAATTTCAGAAAGAGAAAGAATGAGCCTTTCACTAAAATATCAATCTTTTTGTCTCAAAGAAGCAACTTAACTGAAGAGCGATTCACAATTTAAAAATCATACATCATCAAATAAAAGAATAGATTTATTAATTCAGTGTTTCATTATTCCTTGAAAATATTCAATTTGGTTGAATATTTGGCTTTTCAATTTGGCAACCAGAGCAATCTGTAACTGCTGAAGCCTACACAGAAATTTTACAGAAGGCTTACACACACTGTAGGGCTGCAGTAGCAGAACTAAACAGGACGAAGAATCATAGAATCAACCACATTGGAAAAGACCTTTAAGACCATCAAGTCCAATCCCAGCTCTGTGAAGACCAGCACTAAACCATGTCGCCAAGGGCTTTGTCTCCATGGGTTCTAATACTTCCAGGGACGGTGACTCCACCACTTCCCTGGGCAGTCTGTTCCAATGCCTGACCACCCTCTTGATGAAGAAATTTTTCCTAATATCCAATCTAAACCTCCCCTGGTGCAGCTTGAGGCTGTTTCTTCTTGTCCTATCACATGGGCACTTTTGTGTCTGTAAACTAGGAGTTCTGAACAGGAATCACCTTTTATTTTTAAGAGAAGCCATGAAAAGCCTAGATACCTTTAGTCACAGTTGCCTGTGGATTTTGGCTTTGACTTGTAAGACACTATAACATCTCTTTATTGACCTCCAAATCATAATTTCTTAGCAAAGAATTATGTTTCTGTACCCATTCAGCCTGTATCAGTTTATTAACTGTATCTTCCTAGTATTAGGAAAAATATGACTCTTTAAAAGTCTATTATTTTATTTTTGTCATTGCAATAGTTGAAACAATGATATTTTATTCCGTATGTTTAGAAGATGAAACTCTGCTTTAACATTTCATTGATTTTAAGGCAAAGAAGTATTTAAACTATTTTACTTTTTTTCAGTCTTTTAATGCTTTTCTATTCCCAGGAAGCATACCCACTAATAGCAAAAGTAAAGTCAGCAGCAGCTCATTTTTCTGCAGTTAGAATGAGAAGATGGCAGCGCATGTTTACACTAAACAACAACCATTAAGGACCTCTCCACAGCAACCTCTTTCCTGTGAGGCAAGACTGACTATTTGCATTGTGGGACTATTTGCATTCTCAGGAACTTCAGACTCTTCTCACTCCTGTGACCTAACAGACTCATTTGGCTACTTCAAGTAGTCACACCAAATTGGTAAAATAAAAGGCCAGCAGAAGGTACATGGTTTCAAAAAAACATCAAGAAATCATTTCAAGTTTATTTCTAACATAGAAAACTAAAATCTCAGATAGTTCCTCCCGGTACTGACCTCTACTGTTTGTTCTGCTAAATGTTCATTCCAGAAGGTTCTCTGTGCCAGCATCTAGACTGGGAGAAAAACCGTAACAGCTATCATTTGTTTTGTTCTTACTCATGTAAGTGTTCTTCACTCAGTCAGCTAAGAAGTTTACTCACACGATCAACAGATTTCAATCCAAAATATTTTGAGAAGTAGACAGTCATACTGAAATAAAGAAAAGAGACCCTGTGTAAGACTGCAGAATGAGAGATGTAGACAGTCTGCAGCCAAGTGGGTTAGACTACTGTCGAAGGAATTTAACCAAAATGAGTAATTGAATCCTCACAGTTCACACCATTTAAGAAACTGAGTTTATGGTAACACCATGTCATTCCACTTTATACATTACTTCCATGCCTATTTCCAGCATTCAAACATAGATTCAGTTCCTTTCTGTGACTGATGGCCCCCAGGAAAACAGGCACATATAGCATGCTGTGAGGTGACAAGCGCTGCTGATGGCCAAAGATTTGACCACTGGCATTCAAATGATGCTGCAAATGTAACTCCACACACATAACACTTAACACATTGCTCCTTCATACTGTGGTTGTCTGGCAGAACGCTAGGCAGACAAGTCTGTTTCGTTTAACCTTCTGCCATCTTCCTCATCAGATAAAATGACACATCAAGAGACTTTCCTCGATAAATCTTCAGTCACTGGTTGCTAGTATTAACATTAGGAAAAGGGGGGAGAGAGGGGAATAAGAGAATCAGAGTGTGATCTTTCTCCTGCAGGAGGAAGTCAGGGAAGCCAGCACACTAGAAAGTGTTTATTTAAAAGGTTGATCATTTCGGAATCTAATTTAAAAGCTCTACAGTAAAGCATTTCCTAAAGTCAGTATTTAATGTCCTCTAAGCAAGCAGGATGGAAGGTGAAACAGATTAGGTCAGAAGTGGGATGTTAATAAGCAAACACTGTGATGGATGAATCAAGGTCATTTACCCTAAACATTGGCACATGCTGTAAACAAGCAGCAAGCTCTAAGGAGGTTTCACCTGCCTTCCTATGCTGGCTTTTCTGTGTTTGGTGGTTTGGGGTTTTTTTGAAGATCGTTAATTCTGTTCTAGTAATGGGTTTGCAAATGCAAACTGCAACTGCACTCCAAGGACAGTACATTCACAATTACTCCACACTTCATGGACAAAGCTTGGAAGGCAGCAGAAATTTTCCAGGTAGAAGAAATAGATCAAGCCAAATAAATAAATCAGAGTCCATCATAATAAATAATATACTCAAATAAGGTTCTACAAGAGTTCAACTTTCCTGAACATTAGAGAGGGCTATTTCAGCTTACAAAGAAACTAACATGAAATGGATGTGTTCATAAGCTGCAGCTCAATATTTTTGGTGACATCTTTATTTTTTATACTTTTCATGGCAGACAAAGTTGATTCAACACAATATTAATGAGTGAAGCACAAGGTGAACCAAAAAGTGTATAAGACACTGCTACAAGCTTCTTGTGAGCAGGTGACAAATGTTCTTGTTTCCTCCCATGACATATGACATATGGTACAATGACTGACAATTACCCTGAAGTTAAATCAGCCTTACATGTTGACATGCTAGAACAACTTTAGAAGAAAACTGTGATAAAAGAACCAAGGTGAACTTCTTACCCCCAGAGCAAGAGTTACTTATACTTGCATGAATAGACAATAGGTGCTAGTACACTGAGTAGCAATGTGGCAAAAATGCACAATTCACTATTTCAGTCTACACTAGACCGAAAGCAATAAAATATTGTGCATCCATGAGCGCTATCACCTAATGGATTTTTTCCTCCTCTTAGAAGGAAAGAAAAACCAAAACCTTACTGTCATATTCATGGCATTCATGGGAAGAAAAAAATAAAGAAATTAAAAAAGAGATTCTAAAAGCAAATATGGTTTTGTCCTTTAAAATGACTTTAGAAAGTTAAACTGATACAGTCTGACAAAGAGTATAAAGGTAACAGCTGTCAAACACAAGAGGTGTGGTTCTATTATGACCTTCCTCCACTAGTTGAATGGTTGTGAAAAAGCAGTTCCATGTTGGTTTCTACACATTTGTTGCTTAATGCATCATAAAATTATGCATCTGCTATCCATAATCCCACCAAAGAACATGGTCTTTATTTTCATTCTTATTTATTCTTCACATTATATACAGCTGCACTTCCTACCAGCTTGTAGCCAACACTTATGACAGGTACTTTCTGCAATATTTATTTACTACTGTAACATCCTGGCTGTTTCTCAGAGAATTGAAGTTCTTTTCTTCATTGACCAGTAGACAAAAGAAGAAAAACTTTTCTCATTTTCCTGAGGGGATTCCAAGAACAATAGGCAAAATTTCCCATCAGTTCTGCAGTTAATTATACCAGCTACAACTACCCTCTTAGATTGAAGGTTGGTGACCTTGCAATGGAAAAAGTATTTTCAGTTGTGGTCAATTAACAAACTCAGTAGACCAGGAAAAGAGTGCAGACCTAGTCTATCAAAATACAACACAAAACAAGAGTCCACCAAACCCAGAAACCAATTCAACTGCATCCGTTGCTTTGACAGCTATATAATTACATGGGCCATAAATTACATTCAGTAATCACCTTGTTTATAATTTCACTCCCCGTAAATTAGTAGTTTAATGGAATGAGATTTTTTAATTGCTAGACACAGAGTAAATACTCTCTAGTGAGAGCAGAGCATAGAAAATCTCCCATCAAATTTGCTGTTGACCACCCATTAGGCTTATGATCAATAGATCATACAGGGACACAGAAGGGTGAGCCAATGGAGATCCAGAATGCCTGTGTATATCAATCTCCATAAAAAAACAAGAACCACAAGAACTGCCAAAACTACAAAGCCATGTGCAGATTGGAATAGCTGTTACTGCTGTCATTACTACAGTTCCTAGTGCACTTGGCTTTTTCTGCTTATTATTAGGAAATCATTTCTTAAGCTTGGACAAGCTGTGTGGACGAAGGCTTGGCAAGAAGGTTTCTATTGCCTCCGTCTATCAGAGAGGGCAGGGAAGACACCTTGCAGAGTGAGGTTATGAATTTTCACAACTGCAATTTCCCAATCTCCAGTTTATAGCTGAGATAGACACTTTGGTGTTTTGTTAAGCTCCCAGAATGTTGGCAGGCTCCACTTGTGTAGTATCAGACTGCTCCCGAGGAGGTCTACAGTGCTCTCCCATCTCTAATAAACCATCTTCAACCACCATGGCTGATAACTACAGGGTTTTTACATCAATAATACTTAGCTACCCTTCCCACATACCACTAAGGAAAACAAAAAACAAAGCAAGAGAAGCATGAACAGTTGGTATTTTCCACCCCAGTAAGGCAGAGAAGTTTAAAAACATGTCTCTCTGCTCTGTAACAGGGCTGTGCTGCTGCAAATCCAAATGAACTGCAGCTGTTCCTAACTTAGAGCTAGTAGCTGGAGGTCCTAATTACCTATCCAAAATGGAGCTGGTTATGCAGCACCCTCTCTATATTAATCACTGTCCAACTAAAACTAATCCTGGCAGCAGAGATGATAAAGCAGCAGAAAAAAAAAAGGGGGGTTCTGAAGGTTAATGTGCACAGCTGTCACAGGCTGACAAGGAGGAAAAAAAGGCTGGATGTGGGATTGTGCAAGTTTCTATATTCCACAGCCAGCAAGATGATGTGCTTTCAGAGCTCTTTTCTTCTAGAGATACTGGCATTGGTCCAGAGAACTACACTATTCCAAATAGAGAGGACTAAGTTGCCATAAAATTTTCTGTTTGTGGCAGGGCTGGTTGTGTTAAATATCCTGACACGCTGTTTTCATTTGAGTGTCTCAGCTTCCATTTCTCCACATCAAGTTTACAGGTCTAAATTCAGATCAATAGCAGCAATGAATGGGAAATGTTTGCAGCTCTGAGCTGCAGGATGCTATTCCTGGGAAGAAAAACAAGGACTCTGTACTAATGGGCACTATCTAAATACACAGACAACCAATTAAGGCAATCTATACAACTAACCATTTCAAAAAGTCTTTGCTTCATAAGCCATGGTACTGTTTCCCAGACTACAGCTATTTAAAGACATAAAAAATACTCCTTAAAACTCTATTTAATATGTAGGTAGAAAACAGATAATAATTTGGGGAAACGTACTCCAAACCCATATTCAAATGGGTTTCATATTTCTCATGCTTGTTACCTTCATTTGCACCTCAGAGCCTTACTCCTATTCTTCTGCATACCCAGAAGAAAGATAAGAGGGCACATTATGAATATCAGTAGGGAGGGCTGAAATCAGGCATTCACTGGTACACCAAGGAGGTTTCAGTGTTCAGTAATGAAGCGATAATCATCAAGGTAGATTAATGATTGTCTGAGAGAGTTCATTGCCTTGGGCCATTAACCCTCATGTGGTTATTAATTTTGCAAAAGACATCCTGTGCTGCTGAGGTCATTACTGCTGTTATTAGCTAATGAAAGATAAAACATCTGAAGTTCCCTCTCTCATATATTTAGATATTCACACACCCATTTCTGTATTTCAGATGTGCCTGATTAAATTGGTCATTTAAAAAGTAAACGGGGCAAGTGTGTGGGGAGGTCAGAGTACCCATAAGCAGGGTAAATTACCATACACTGAACTCTGTTCCACCAGTAAGGCTGTTTCTAGTGTCCCAGGCTATATGATTTAGTAGAGCTGAAGCAGAGAGAAATTGCAGTAATAAGCTTTTTTCTTTTTCCCTCTACAATAGGCAAAGCTCCTGTGTATTATGCCACAGAGTCCAGCTTCACAGGCAGCTAGAAGTAACTCTCATGATGCTGCTTTGTGACAACTACAGCCTGCCATTTCTATTCCGACACTAACGCTGGCAACAGGTCACACAGAAGCAGAGCTGCAGGGAAGGCCAGTGTAAGTGGTGATCCTCTGAGACATCATTAACCAGTTAATGAATAATCTGAGTTATTCCATCTCCATGCCTACTGTATCATGATGTTGATCCAAATCAGCTTAAGTCAATGCAGGTTTAATTCTACCCTCTCCTGTTTCCAACCACATATTCCCACTAGCAAGGGGATGGTCAGGGGTTGATTTAGCTAAACACTAATCTTGCCTTTTTGGGGGAACAGAACAGCTGTAATTTAATTGACCTTAAGCTGCCAGAAAACTTCACCCATAGCTTACAGTCAGTGAGACACCAGCTGAATTCAAAGGAAAACTTATAGACAGCTGGTGAAAATTTGGTCAAACATTTCTGCTGGGGGAAGACACAACCCAAACTGATGATAACACAGTTTGGTTCATTATTTCAGCTCAGGACTTCTTTCATCCAACTTATTTTCAGTGCAACTAAGTGCAAAGACCCACACCAATGGATGGCATGTTAACCTTGCAACAAGGGAACAGTTCTTGTTTCTGAAAGCTCATAGTCCAAGCAATAACCCATTAAAAAAGATAGGGACAAGCAGGAAGAATGGAAATAGTAGAGATTTGTTTTCCAGTATGGGCTGCACCCAAGGAGGTAATATCAGAGAGCCAATCCTAAAGAAAAACAGGGCCCAGAGCCTTCCTCATGAAGCCATCTTGTGGCTTCACTGTTCTTAGTTTTCCATTTGCTTTCATTTCTGCTTCAGCCTTCAGTGTATAGGTCACCTTTATGCTTCCTCAGTACAAGGAAATAGTCTGCTGTGACTGGCACATGTCTGCACAAAAATGGTTCTGACAAAACTGAAAAACCCCGAGAGGCTCCTATAGAAACTGAATCACTGCAATGAAGGTGGGTTTTGGGTGCCTAGCTAAAAAATGAAGGCTGAAATGCTCAAAAGAATGAAATGCAATACTTAAGTTTCATGTCTCTTTCTTGCTGAAAGATCATCCAATGGATAATAAAGGTGTCCAGACCATTCGCACGTTTATTTTAAAATCAAAGAAAAGAAAATTTAGAGGCTTCCTTCTTTTGCAAATAGTGATCTTCCTGCTTGCTACTTTGTTAGCAAACTAAAACTCATTATAATTTCTAAAACAATAATACAGAAAACCTGTAGCACAAATAAGTAAGCTCTTCTGCACTGTAGTTTTGTAGAATTTACAACACTCAGCAATTGTTTTTAATGTGACCTTAGCTATCTGTTTCATGTACAGTCTATAATGATAAGTATTTCAGATACTGGTTCTTTTGAAGGCTCATAACGTAACAACAACCATGAGCTTCACAGACTGCACATAACTATGAATTCCACTATTAATATTTAATATGAATGTAACACTACTCTCAACAGGCGTGGGGAGATGATAAACTGCTTGGACTGTCAGTAAGCACAAAGCTATCTAGAAGCAGATGTCTACAGAAACTGAAGGTCTAGAAACAAAACCAGCAGCATCCATAGTTCATTCTGGTATGAATGGCAGAAGCATGGGAGAATTTCCATGGGGTACCCAAGATACTTTTACTAAGCAATCACAGGCATTTCCATTTGTATTCCTCTCCAACTCCAGTGTAAGGCAAGTGTGACCAGCTTAGGAGAAAACATATTCAGTCCTCTGGAAGTAAAATGACTCCATGAACCTGGGAGCTCGGTGTTCACAAAGAAGCTGCGGCAGTGAATTCTAGACAAGAGATACAACAAACAGGCTGGAAGAGATATTGTCAAGTATAAATCAGGATTGTGTTGTGTGCTGAGTTTACTTGTGGCTTTCTGTCTCCAACCTTGCCACAAAACCTTGACCTCTGGTCTCATTAAATCTCGGCTTTGTTTACTATTAAACCTGCCCAGTGCCCAGGGACAAGGTGAATCAAGATAAAAATTAAAAAGTTTAGAAAACTTCTCAGAGACAGTGAATCAGGATAATGCAGAAGTTGTAGCCAAGCCCAAGAGACTCAGACCTTGAGGATGCTTGAGAAACCCAAGGTTGGGGTTACCTTTCCATCTATGTAATATCATAATGAGCACTTGTATTGTCAAGTTTGCCTACTGCAGGCAAAAACCAGCATCCATCTTATACAAGCAAACAGCACAGTTTTAACTCAAAAGTCCAGATGAAGCAAAAATATCCTGGAGAGAAAACAAAAGCTTCCTGTAGGGCCTAATAGAGAAACCAGAGCAATGCTGTAAGAAGAAGACTCAATCCAAATACCAGTTTCTGTTTTGAGAGACAGTTTCTCTGAAGATAGCTATTAGTTGGTAAGCAAGCAGCTAAAGGAAGGTATGATGTATTCTGTTAACTATTTAATTGTTATTTGTAAGAATCAGAGTTGCCATGCTCAGAAATATCATAAGAAGGCATCTCAGGTACAGCATAAGTTCAAAGGCATACATGTTACCTACACTACACTTTCAGAAGACAGTACAGAAGACATTGCTTGACAGTACTGGTATCAATTTATTTTGTCACAGCATACATTTTAGGTGACAGACTGCAGAAAGACAAGATACATACCTAAAATATAATCATCTTTTTAATGACTGCAGAAATGACAAAGCTGATGATCACACTAATATTAAATTATGTAAATTAGCACTAAAAGTTAAGTAAGAGATCTATCCATTTGCAAGCCAGCTTTGATCCAAATCTCTTTAAGTCAATGAGAGTCCATCATGTTCAAGGAGCACTAATAGAGTTGTTTCAGATGTCAGTTTTGCTGAGGAATAACCAGGGCTCCAAAATCAAATATTCCTGAAGTTCTCACCACTTTGGGTATGATTTACACAGTTTATTTTTATCTCTAACGGAACAGTAAACCAATTTCCATATTGGATTTTTCCACCCAATCAGCATTTATTTTTCCTTTTTAATATCATTATAAGTGATCCAACAAGACCAGTTAAATATGGCACCAACTTTGTTTGTGGGAAAAATGTCATACTCAGGGTTGAAGTGATCAGGAATCATTTGCAATCCATATCAGAAATGTTTCAAACAAAACCCCACATTTTACCGGGAAAAGTTCAGACACAAAACCCCGCAAAGACAGAGCTGAAAACTGGAATTATTTTAACATTCGTGCCCCATGAATTTTCTTCCTCTCTCTCACCACAGTTGCTGGAGAAAGGTCACTGGAAATAGAAAGCTGTTTTACAAGGTCACTGTTTAAAACCAGCTCAGCTCAAGGAAAGTTTTGTAAGTACATCTCAGCAGTGAGAGGAACTGTTCTATGACCACCCCCACTAAATGTGCATGTCCTGTCACATGTGTTTACTAAGTCCTCAGTGGCTGCCTACATATAGGAATAGGCTTTTGCAACCAAACAACTGCTTCCATTTGAGGCAGCAGCAATAAATCTTGATAAAACTTTAGTCTTACAAAGGAGTTACAAATAGATGATAATAGAGAAACGAGCTTTTCATCTAAACCTAGCCATAATAGAAACCTTGCTCTGACCATCGCTGCCACTTTCTCAATCTATAGCATCAGGAAGTTAAGCAGAAAGGCCACCGCACAGCTATTCAACATCAGTATCTTTCATCACAGCCTCAAAACTCTGTTTCAAAAGGAGGTGCCAGTGGCACGTCTCTACCTATGTGCTCTGTCCAGCAGTTTTCGTAGTGTTTAATTGAAGTTTCTATCATTTTGAAAACCAGGACTATTTCAGGCGTATGTCATTAATCTGTATCTATTCATTGCTTTTTCAGAGTAGACCGCAGCTTTTAGAAGAAACAGGGGAAAAGCCAATTCTGCTCTATCACTACAGTGCTATTGACTTTGACAATGAATACATACAAAAGTTAGGACAATGATTTGTTTAACACCATAAACTGGCACAGAAAGAAGCATATGGAAACACTCAGAGCATGAATGTTCTGAAGGATCAGATTCCAAAAATCCTTCTCTTATGATCTCCTAGAGTACCATCTTAGCCTTCTCAGAAAATAAAGTAGCTTCAATAAAAAGCTACTTGTAGAAATTGAAGGAAGTGGAAAGGCTGTTTTCTAAGATAACAATGCTTTATGTCAATCACTATGAATCATGAGCAGCTGATCATGTCTCCTTTATTCATGCACTTGTACTGATGTAAAAGAGTGAGGACAAATTAGCAGAATCTAGTTGGCACAACCCAAAATGCAAGAAAATGAAGGTCTTGAAGGGATTTTATTCAAGCTCCAAACCACACCTGCTCACATAGCTGCATATAATCACACATGCTCATACTGTCCCATCTCTTCCTTCAACCCTTCATTCTGCCCTCACTCCTCTCACACAACTGTGTTTAACTCTTGCTTTTGTTCACTACAGCTCTAGAGAATGTAAATGATCAGAAATGACTACAAGCAGTGAGCATAAACTTCATATTATCCTCCACATTATCCACAGATAGAGAACTTGCCCTCCTCTGCGGACACATTTACCCCCAGATTAGAAACCAGGCACTGGTCTAACTAATTGCATTGTTTTCCAAGAGGCTTTTTGCCAAGAGCATGATCACAGCCCAAGCTCTTTTGGCCAAGGTGAATTGCACAAGCAGCCAGGACAGCAAACTATCAGCCCTGTCTGAACCTGGAACTGTTGAAGTCTGCAAGCCTGAGGTCAAAGTTAAGCTTATGGTAGATGGTGCCACCTTTCCGCCAAGTGGCATGGAGAGTGGCCCTAAGGGATCTTGCGTGCTTCTCAATTACCTTCTTGTGTCATTTATTCCATGTGGCTGAAGATGCAGCCTATCAGATTTAGGGGATTTTATGTTACTACCTTAATCAATCCCAAAATGGAAAAGAAGAAACTGAGACCAGTTTTTACCATCTGTCCTTCCTCCTGTCTATATTTGTAATTTTACTGCCAGTGCTATCTCTGGGAAGAGAAGGAATTGCATTCTTCTCTCTACTTGCTCTAAGCCTGATGTAGGTTGGTACCCACACCACCAGCTCAGCTGTTCAGGTTGGCAGAGAAAGAAAAAATAGCACTTTGCTTTCAAGAGGAGATACAAGTGCCCAGTACCTGTTTATGCCAATGCATCCAGACCCATGTCCGATCAGCCAACATCATAACAAGTAACTGAGGCTGCATTGCAAACACAATGCTCTCCAGAGAAAAAAAGACTTTGAGCACTAAGCCTTGTTCTCCATCCCCCAATACACTCTCAGCTGAAACTCCATAGAGCCACAGCACAGAATTTTCTGCAGGACACTAAGATGCATGCATCACACCACAGGTTTAATGAGAAAAGGGATTTGCTTGATCATTTTCTATTTATTTTATAGCATAGGCACCAATACTGGCTGTTTAACACACATACCGAGCAATAGTAGATTCTGTTTGTTTTATATAGGTATGCGCTTACAAGTTTGCCTGTGAGGAGACTTCACCTATTAGTAGAGAGAACTGCTTTACTCTTCTGAAAAGATCTAGTCAAAGCTTACCTAAGGCAACAATCTCAACTGACAATCATCTTCAGGTTAAGACAACGTACTAAAATGCACACCTGGGAAGCTTCTGAAATGCAGAAATGCAAGACCTTTAATGCTCTGTGATTCTCTGCTCTGTACATTCCCACTCTCTAATATCTGAATAATTATCCCTTCCCCCAAGTACCATATTTATTTATTTTGTTATGCTGATGATAAGGTAAGCTCACTCTTCACCCTCTCCTAAGGTTTCTTTGGGATTGCTGATAACATGTTTGCTCCAGTGAAGAAATAAGTTCCTCTTGAGAAGTCCCGAGATCCCTCATCTTCAGTTAAAGTGAAGCACCTTGCCGAAGGCAGCGAGACATCACACTGGTAAATAGAGAGTTTCTTGCTCTGCCTTTCCTGCTGCTTTGTCTTACAACATGCATTTTTATATATACGCAATTGTCATAATCTGCTGAAGCACCGGAACAGCATGTGCAACTTCTTGAGCCTGAAGCTATTGGTAACAGGAGAAGATTGCCCAGCACCTGCCATGCTTAAGCTTTGCATTAGGTCCACTACCTGCAGCTCTGCTCTATGTCATAACCATAAACATTATTGTAACCAACAGGCTCCATAGGGGAGGACTCATACCACTTTCTAGTGACTGGAGACTGGGTTGTCCAGGAGCAGTGATTTCAAAACAAATCACATCACGGGAGTCTTGTAAATGACTGGGGACTACTGCAGCGAGACATGAGCTAGGACCTCAGGCTGGGAAATCACAGCTTTATTTTTGAACTAATGGTCTCAAACGAAAACCAAACCCAATCCAGCTCCTTTTTGTCCCAGTACTCTAAAGGCAGCAGTCAAAGCTACTTTATGTATTTTTGTAAGCTCTTAAGCTTTCCCTCTTTTTCTCACTCACACCTGAAGTTTGTGCACACAGGTGAATTTCCTGGGTCTTTCACCTCCCAGCTTCATGCCAGGTTGAAAAATTCATGAAATAATTTCAAAATGAGCAAAATTATCATTCTTGTGTTGTTTCAAATTATTTTACTGAGAAGATATAATGAAAAAACTCACAAAAACATCACCAAAATATAAAACGCAGCTATCAAAGGGGGGGAAGAGAAAGGCAGGGATTAATTTTTATTACCAGAGCATAAATTCTGATAGTGAATCAAATACATTAGAGCAATCTTTCTTTAAAATACAATTCCTTTTCATAGTGTCATCTCCCCAAAATGTAATTAACATAAAAGGTTGGGAGTACAGCTTTAAATGAGGACAATTTCCTGTCGCAGTCTTTGAAACAAAGATGTATTTTGGCTTTAATCCTGGATAGAAGAACTGGTTTTAATTTCCATAGAAATGAGATTCCTTTCCTTGTGGCAGAGCTGCCTGTAAGGACACAGTAATCCAGACCTGAGAGAAAGGACTCAAGTTTAATGAAAATTTAAACAGACTATAAAGGAAATAAATTATTCCCATTATCTGTAAATAAACAGTTTGGATTCTTCTTCCTTCTCCCCTCACTCTTACGCCACTGTTTGCAGTCATCTCAATGTCTTCACCTGCCACAACAGAAACCACCTTCCCTGTACAACTGATTTCAAGAATCGTTCCACTTCCACTAGGTACCACCGACGTTCACAAACAGGAATATTGGGGCCCTCAATTGCAATGGCTTGTTGCTCCCACCAAGACAGCTAAACCTTTTTTGTGAGAACAGCCTGATCTACCATTCAGTGAGTGCTACAAAGCTAGTTCTCTCAGTTCTGGAGTATAACTTACAACATCCCTGCTGTAGAGTTAGAATTTAATTTCTATGCAGGTTAGAACACGCATCCCAGAATAAAACATACAGACAGGTATGTGTGCTTCAAAGGATTACAAGTGATTTGCTCTCGCTAGTAACTGACAATTTTGGAATTCAGGTTTAGTAGTTTAAATCTGACTTTGAAAACAACTCTTTTTCACCTCACTTTCATTAACACAATAGTAATAAAACCTTGAAATTTACTCTAGTTTCTTTTGAGGATTTAGGGTTTATTTTTTGTTTTCCTATACTTGGAGCATCACGGTTGGTTTGGGTTCCCTGCATGACGACTTCAAGCTGGGAATGCATCCAGCCCTGAACAAGGACCTCAGCAGTTGGTAGGCAGCACTGTTTAAGGGCAGGATTCCAAGACTAGAGAGTTTATTTTACTTCCTAGAGCTTTCTGACGTAGTAGAAGTAAACGAGTACATTAAACATCACCTCCTTTCTGGTAATCCAACATAAAACCAGAGAAACTGATTAAATGGAGCATGATTTCAGTTGGTTTTCATGGTGTATTTGTTTTGGTTGGATCTGTGTACAAAGCTGTTGGAAGACTGAAATGTTGTTAAACAGCAAAAGCTTCAGCTGAAAACTTAATTCCTACCCCTCCCAGACAATACTTCTACTGCTGATGATTAACACGTCAATATGCAAAAGGTTTGATCTTGGGAAAAATACCATGAGAACAGTGCACTGAAGAATATGCTTGAATCAAGTACAGAAATAATCCAAAAATATCGCATTTCAAGTGCAAGGAATAGCTCAGTTTCACACTGAGACCATAGTGGTTGCAACTTAGCAGGCTGGAATCCAAAAATGCTGACACTGCCTTTCCCCGGGGCATGTGGGGATTCTGTTGTTTTATTGTTTGCTTTTAAATGTACAGACCTGAAGCTGAGGCTAATTAAACAGAAGGCCGTATGGGCCTGAGGGAAAATGGGAAAAGTTCCTTTGGGAGTTTTGTTGACAAACTGCTTAATAACTGATATTTAAAACTACTTTAGAACTTGAGATAACACCTTTAAAAGCCTTTAAGAAATGGACATCTTATTAAATCAGTAGGATTTCAAGATTATTTAATGCCATAATCTGCATGAAAGTAAGTTAAAGTTTTGTGCATGGGAACTTTTGAATATCATGACAAATAATAAGATTTACATGAAGGAACCAAATCTTAAAATGTCGGTTCTTTGTAGGCAGTTATTTCTAACTGTATATTCATAAGAATTTGATGAAGGAAAGAGGAATCAAGCCTAAATGTTCCAAGATCAAAGGTTTTTACCATAAACCCATGTCCTGTCTCTGCTGTACTGAAATACACAGATAAACAAATCTTTAAAATCCTCTAACACCATTTCTCACTGACATTCAGAACTGCATTGCTTTCAGGGCTGCTCTTCTTCAACCTTCATTTTGATCACTGATGTAATTTTTTGATCAAGACACATATAGCTGAATGAATTATTAACACAATGCAAAGAATTAGCATTATAGAATTACTTCACCAACGGCCTTATTTTTCAGGTGTGAAGCAATGCCACTAGTCCATTTTAATTATATTCCACTGATTTCAGAGATGTCCCAAAAAAAGGGATTTTATGACACTAATGAAGTCTGACATTAGAAGAGCCCTTTAGAGGTTCAACAGACCAAGCAGGCATTGGTGATGACTGAACACCATGAATGCTTAAAACTATATTCCACCTACTCTATTAACCATATACTTGTAACTGAGTTAAAGCATACTCAGGAGTGGGTAGAATTTGACCAAGTTGACCTGAGGACAAGCTATTATGGCAAGGAATGATGAGTCATTAAAAATGGACTTCAGCTTTTTACATGAGAATGGTATCTGTACAAGAGGACATAATTTTAATCTCTAGTAATTTCTAAAGTTGGCTGAAAGGGACAATGAGTTCAAAGGGGTAAATTCTATCCTTAACACACTGCAGGAAGTAACATTACAGCTCTCACTGCATTTGAACTTTTGATGAGCAAGGGAGCTACCAGACAATATAACTGCAGTACTTAAAAATGAGATGAATTAATATTTCACCACTCTAGAACACCCTTTGTGCTCACTTAGATGACCATATTCACTGGAACAAGAGGCAACGGTATTGCTATCTAACAATAGCGTGCAAGCTTTATAGAACTGATGGAAAACTCATAACATTCAATAGCCTCCCTGTAATCAGGTATGATACTGTTACATGTCTTAACACCTATCAGAGTTAGCATCAGAAAAAACAACTGATAAGCCCTACAGAAATCCAACAAGACAATAATTTAGTCCTAAATAGTTGTTCTTCCACACACAGATTTAGGTTGCTGGAGTCAGTAGCCACATCCCATCAAATGATCACTTTCTCAGTCCGAAGTTTTTCAAGATGCTCACCCACTAAGTATGAATTGATTAAACTGTAGTAGGTCCTGCTAAGAACATATCTGGTAGTGCAATAACTTCTTATTTCAAGGAAGTAGTACTCAGAAGTCAGAGCACCTAGGAATGCCTTAAAAACAACCTCTTTTTTACTATACTAAGTAGCAGGTTTGGGTTTCACCTTTCTCCCCCATGCCTTTCAGAGGAGATAAAAGTAGGCAAAAGAAAACCAAACAAACATCACCAGATATCTTCAATGTTTCTCTTCCAATTCAAAGAAAATATTTTATATTAAGAAAATTATATTCTATTAAGTTATATTAAGAAAACCCCACAACACTACTGCAGACCATGCCATATTGCACTGGTATTCCCATCAGCCAATATAACAGAGAGGCAAAAATTATTCCCCTCAGAGCAGAGGTTAATATCTGCTCTTTGTGTTGATTTTGCAGAAGCCGAAAGTCAGGAGCAAATATATTACCAGGCTAACCTTCTTCTTCCATTTGTCAGTCACACCCTATATCAAACAACTTATTGAATAACAATCCAAACATAATGAGGTAGTGATTAGCAAAAGATAGTGCTCCCATTGCAAAGCACAGAGTAAGACTATCGCATCTCAATTAGCAAGCACAGGCAAACCAAGCAGCCTAGTCATTAAGTAGGGCCCTCACTCTGCATGACTGATAATAATGTAATATTAGACTAGCAGGTGCTGCTTTGCTCTGTTAAATCTTCAGCAAATTCAATTTAGTATGGAAAATAAACAGAGAGCACACTTGTTCCCCTCAACAAACATTTGCACGTTTCCCTTACTAAATCTGGAGTTTACAGACCTGTCTGGGAAAAGACACATAGACAAGAAAGTGTTGTTTTTCAGGTCATTTGGATGCAAATTTAGTGGAACAACCCCCCTGTGTATAATGACACACACAATGATCTACCGTGGCTTCTTTTCTCACGACTTTTACATCAAGTTTTACACGATGTAGGAAGTTGTGCCTGCTACATTAACTACAGACATTTCCCCTTAACAATAAGCATGTTTTTTTAGTTCAATTATTTGTTCCTTGAACTAAGTATTCTGGGGCAGATCTCCATCTGGCACTATTTGGCATGACTCCCTAGTTATTCCCTTACATGTGAGAAGCTGGGTGTCTGCACTTGCTTTGAAGAACAGAAAGGAATGCTCATGCAGGCCACATGAGATCCCTGCTGCTTTTACATAACTCTCTTACATGAATTCTCCCACTAATTTTATTTGTACATTATATATTTCATTTCCTGTTTCAGGGTCTACATCTGAGAACATTAACACAATCCCAGTAGCTCACTCACTCCATTAATCAAGTGCTAAGATTGCACTGCTTAATTTATGCAGTATTTATACAGTAATTATGTACTGGTTTTGCATCATATGATTTTACCAATCCTAAGAAGCATTTCTTGAAAGGAAATGGAAAGGCTTAGGGTTTACCGCTGAGACTCAGCCTTCCCCTGAAGAAAGCACAGCACAGTAATGGTCTGTCACACAGGGTCCCCATATTAGTGCAACTGGTTCTTGCCAATGGCCAGTCAGAAGCAGGATAGGTGTTTTCCCACACACACCAGTCATTACCATTCCTTTAGAAACACACACTGTCCTTTCAGTCTCGCCGAATTTTGGGGAAATACAGATTCACATTTGAATTCCACAATTATGACACAGGCTAATGGCAATGCGTTTCTGCCTATTTCCACCCCACCTGCCTTGCAACTAAGACAGAGCAGCAACAATTGCAGAAAACCAGAGAAGAAACTGTATGGAAAAAACACTAAATAGCACCCAGCTCATCTAGGTACCTTTCTGTTTACACAGGCTCATTTACCCACTCGCAATTAATACCATGAGAAATGGATACTTTAATGAAGAATACACCAAAGTATTATCAAGTTTATGTAAAATGATAATGCTAATATCCATGTGTCACTTTGAACAAATCCTGAAGCAATGCTCTGAGCATGTTTAAGTCATCACTTTTTCAAGATGCCCCAAAATTTTAATATAATAAAAATCAACCTTTCAACCTTAAGTAGTGTAAATGAGGACATTTTCAGTTCTTTTTTTTCTTACGTTGCTATATCTGGATGTGGAAAACAGTTCTCCAGAGAGTTTAACTGTAGTTAATACCTCTATTCTCCACTGACTCACTTTTTCTGTTGGAAATCAGCCTTGCTACAGCTTACCTCAGAGATTAAAGCTTTCCAAATCTTTACCAAAACTATACATACTTCTCAGCAGCAAGACTTCTCACTACAAAAAGCTAGTGCTTTAGTTTCTTTTGTGCGATGACTGAATCATTTCCATTGTACTAGAAAACATGTAAGCGGCTTCAGGGTTTTCCAGACAGGATAAAGATCTATACATTATGTATTTTCCTCATTTACTTCTTTCATGCCAGATTGAGAGCCTAATTGATCATAAACTGAGAATGATAGTTCCACTAAAATCAATGAGTCTTCTTGCAAAAAGCATTCACTGACGTAGATAATGTATTTTGAATCTGTAGCTGCGTTAGGAATAAATGCTTCCACCCACATTCTGCTGATGATAACTCATGATGCTAAGCAGGACCAAGTGTAAACTGGCAGGCTTTTTGGGTCACAAATGGTTCTGGGTTTGGGTTTTGGTTTAGTTGGGGCTTTTTTTAGTGCCAAATTTTTTCTACCACTGCATTTACGCATGGGACAGTCTTAAAAGCCTACCAAACCATGGAAGAAGGAGAGCATTAAAAAATCCTGCCCACAATAGTTTTTCTTTTTGCAGCACACCTCAGTCTGGAAGAGGGTCTCATTCTTGGCTTAAAAGGCTAGAGGCCAAAATGCAGTCTTCAAAATCAATAAACATATTTAAGGGCCAAAGTCTCACCTAATATCAATGTTTTTCAGTTTTCCTAGCAAATGAATTAATCTGGGGGAATGGAAATTCAAGTCCTGGAGGGGGTTTATCTACAAATGGAGATAGAAAGTCATTAAGAGTAATGCAAAATGCCCTTACTTGTTTTTAATACTATTTCCTGAAATGGGAATATACTGTTTCTGTTTCTGTGACCTGAAGGTAGATTAAAATAATTCAGTTTTCTGAAGCTATGACATATTTGAGATGGTTATATTCTTTATTTTCATTATACATACTACATTTCCATAACATGCAATACCCTGAAGTTTGTTTACATCTAGATGTTACACAGAGCATTTCACTCTACTTTTAGCTCTAAATTAAGCAAACCCTTGATTTATTCTTACAGATTTCCTTAATAACTGGAGTTTTAAGCAGTTCCTTTAAGTCCAAAATTAAGACTGGCTTGGAGGTGTGCAGAAAGGCTTTTAACAGTCAAATTCTTTTCAGAAGAGGAAATTAAAAGAGGGGTGTCACTACTTCAAGTTATTGTCTTGTCTTATAAGAGGTCAGGAGAGTAACCCAAGTTTCAAATTAGTTTGAAAAATGGTATTTCACAGGATGAGGATTGATTTCAGAAGTTAGACAGAAAACTCTATTCTTGTAGGTACTTCCAGAACAACTGCTGAAACGATAACACAATTTTTGTTAGTTTGATCAATACCGGTTTTAGCAGTGATAAAACTTGCTTTGCACCAAAAAGTCAATTTTGTACACGAAATGGTGAGCTCAGGAGTTTTCTAAATAATTTTTGCTATAATAAAAGTGGTTCACTCTGCCACTTCAGGACAGATCGATTATCAGACGTACACCATCTGTTTCTGTGAAAACTGGGGCAGAAAAAATATATAAACCTACATATTAAGGTTTAAACAATAATCAAATGAAACTTGAAATAAAACAGATTGAGCACTTTGTAACAGAATTACTTTTAACACAACATATTTTACCTAAATCTGGCTCTTTTGGATGGCTCCTATTCCTTGCAAGACTGTTAATCTAAAGCAGGTCTAAAGTTGTTGATGTATTATGGTATCTAATGCAAAAAGAATACATTCTTCACAAAAAGAAGATATTTGCTCCTTTCTCCCCCAAGAAGGCGTGTAAATTCTATATACAAGCCCCAGGCTGCATGGGTTCTAAACAATGTGCAGAATTTCAGAGACACAGCAGAGACAGCCTTCACATTGCAAAAAGACCATTCCCAACTGAACAGACATTTCCAGGAAGAAAACTCGGGATACAGGAATCTGTGCCAACTGCATTCAAAAAAAAAAAAACAACCTCTTTTCCTTACTCTCAAGCCAGAACTAAGTTTCTTCGTGAAAAATTAATCTATTTTAGTCTACAGTGCAACGCTGTCAACATGCAATGTTTCACATGAAGGGTAAGGCAGGTCCCTCAGCAATTATTAAGGTACATTGCAATGCTATTCTAAATGACACAAATTATTCTTGTAGTATCAAATGGCTGAGAAATTCTCCTCCCCCTACTTAACCAGCCAGATTTCCCAAGGGAACACAGTTTTATGTTTCAAGGGTCATCTGAACCAGATCCCGAATCACACAGAAACCTCTCTCCCATGCAAACTGGGATCCTCCTCACCTTTGCCTTGAATCATATTTCTATCAGAAGGAAATCTTTGAGATAGTTATGGGAAGAATTCTTTATAGAGGACAGACCCCTTCAGCATTTTATATTTCCTGTTTAGGTATTCAGTCTCTCTTGCTTTGAGTTGTATTTTACATTGACTCCAAATGTGGACCTTGCAAAAGGCAGTAATTCTTAAATAAAGCACAGAAGATATAATCACATATTCCACAATAAATTAATGGAATCATTGTTTGAGAAAAGTGAGCAGAATTAGGCTTGTTGCCTAAGGTTGTTCTGAATAAGTTACCATAAATATTACTAATGTTGTAAAATCTTCATGGCGTCAGCATAATCTGTGGAGCAGAAGGTGAATATGAATTATTCCATTACCTCAATCCCTGAATAGTTCCCATCCATGAGGATTCTGCCAATGATTTTGTCTCTGAGTTCTGTTTCAAGCCCAGTAGGTTGTGGTCTACAGACAGTTTGCATTCTCTGTTCTATTTCTTTACCAAAATCACTTGCACGAATACCTGCTGATCTTATGTTCCTTCAATATTACATTACAAAGTGACTTCTCAGGGGGCTGCAAAATAGGCTTTTAAATCTTAACCACAGACACCAGAAAATTAAGTTCCCTGGTCATTCTCTGTACATACCCACCACGTTAATCAATATACTTACTAACTTTATAGAAGGCCAAAATAGACACAACTGTAAAAAGTGAGAAGGAAATCTTTCAAAGCCCTGTTATTATCTGCAGCACATCATGTATGAATAAAATACCATTCCTACTTCATGCTGTTATCCTGCCTCTCTCACCTGAAAATATATTAGGCCAAAACTAAGAACTGATTTCTCTCTCAGCAAGAACAAGCTATTCCTTCCAATAAGCTTTTATTTTGATTTCTAGAGAAACAAGTTTGACACGAGGTCTCCAGCATCTTCAGAATTAGAACTGTTTTCTCTGCATTCAAGAATGAAGTCAGTAGAATGACATTCTTCTTCATTTTATGGACAACATGAATGTATGTGATCTAGAGAGAAGCCTGTAATTTCACCCATGAAGGCTACCATGATCACAGAATAGAAAATAGGATAGCCAAGAGCATAAATAACAGACAAGGACCATTTTAAAACTCTGGAACTTTTATTCTATGCATCCACATTCTAGGTGAGACAATCTGTACTGCTTGCAGATGCATCCCCATTCCTGGATCACAAATAAGTTTGTCTACATAAAATGTTGAAGCACTTTTATACAATATTGTTTGAGGTCACAGCAGAAAGAATAAACATGTCCTAGAGCTCTCTAACCCGAAAGGAAACTTACCACAAATTGGTGCACCAATTTTGAAAGAGGAGGAGACTTCATGGAAGAAAGTATAGTGTCTTTCTCAGTCTAAGGCTAAACCAAATGTATCTGTCTCAGGCTGGACAGAAAATGCATCTGTCTCATGTAAAACCTTAGACAGAAAAATAACCATCAGAAGAACTAGCTATCAGTTACAAGTGGGAGTTGGGGTGGTACTTGACTCAAATTTGAATCTCCATCAATGTTGCTTGGGGGTGGTACTTGACCCAAATTTGAATCTCCATCAATGTTGCTTGTTCTGCCTAAAACTGCAGCTTGCACCAATTCAAGCTATAACCTTGCCATAATTTTTCCAAATACAACATGTGCTATACAAGGTTTAAAAAATCTTCTGACCATCCTTGCATGTTTCCCAAAAACTGTTAGCAAGACATTATATGTTCATGGGATGAATAAGCAGAAGCATCTTGGATTACTGCAGTATCACCATTAAAAACAGGTCACATATACCTGTACACTCTATAGTTCCCTGCCAACACATTGCAGCCATAACTCCAGCTTCACCTGGTACAGAGCCACTTTGTGCCTACGGAGAGCTGCAAGGCAACCAATGTGTATCAGTGAATCAAGCTGAATAAAATAATGCCAATGAGATTGAATTATCCTTTTGACATGAACAGTCAAATTACAATTTCTAAATCCTTTGCTGTGGGGACTTAGGGCCTGATCCAAAGGCCACTGAAAACGAGGACTCACACTTTGACACCAAAGGGAGCACATGCTTATCGTGAGCAGATTCTTAAGCAGTCTTTCCCCTCATACAGTCTGGGGCTTAGATCAGGTCTTAAGCAAACAAATTTTAAATGGTTCATTGCCCTTTCTCTCCTGATTTGTAGTAATCCATAAACTTTGAATCATTTCTAGTGACATTCCTCTCTGGAGAATGTCGGGTGCCAGCAGTCCCAAACCCACTGCTCTGCCTCTGAGTGCAATCACATCTTGAGAGTCAATGAAGTGGCTACTGCAGCAGAGAGGGCAGGGAAAGATAACTTGTTAAATTACCGAGATAAGAATGTCACTATCACTTTGTTCTAAACCCTTTTGAAAAAATTATATAGTTTGATTTGTAAGAAATAGAATTTCTATCTCTAGCTTTGAATTTAGTCTCCTATTCCTATGCATTTACATGAGATGTAAATCTAGCATATTTAAAATGACTCATGCTATACGGATGATGAAAGCAATGCATAAAGTAAGTTTGAGCTTTGCTTCATAAAGTCAAAGAATTGCTGTTATGGAAAAAAAAGGGGGGGGAACCTCTTTCTTTTATCTTATTGTAAGCATAAGGAAATTGAAACACGGGAGTGCATTCACGTATCACACTTAGCGCACTCCTTTCAAAAAGGATTCAGGTCTTCAGGGTCAGTATGCATCAGTTCATCAGAAATTTTTAAAGGAGGAAGGGAGAAACCAGCTCATTCACTTCTGAAAGCTTCATTGAGAATCTTTAAGGTGTCAGTGAAACCACAGTTATGCCATTTGCCAGTGGGAATCTGGACCTGGTGCGAAACTGTCACAATACTGGAGACATCTGAGATCTCAAATACCACCCAGCCATTCTGAGAAAGCCGAAGCTGTATTTGTGCTACTGGCCAGGAACATCGACATGACAGTTCTTGTGAAGGATAGCAGTGTATAGGGATACATAGATACTTCCAGGACCCTCCTCACTCCAAACTAGTTCTTATCGGAGCTAGTGAAAACCTGGGCTTCTTTAAGGGTGGTATCTGGAAGTACAAATCGTGCCCAAGGCTCACGGCACATATCCAGCACTTCAGCTCCAACTGATGACTATATGAAGAGCTAGATGATAAACATCGATAACCCTTGACAGAATTATTTGGTAAAGTGCTGCTTAATTTTGGAGGACAAAAGAAGTGATTTCACAAAACCTGGAGTGTCTTTATAAAATTGTGTATTTCTTACAGGATTCTTTTCCCTCTGCTAGTAGAAGACCTAATATTATAAAAGCAACAGGCCTGTTTTCTCATTCAAGACAATGCACAAAGGTAGGAGCTTATAAGGTGGCAAAAGCTTCCTTTTAAGCTCTTTAGAGAAAGATTCATTTCCAACATAAAGAGCTGCATACTTTATTTTTGAAAGCAACAAATCATTGATTACACCAGACTTTTTTCTACCTTATAGAACATCGCTTTCTTCAAGGTCTCAAAATCAGATAAAAACATATAAACAATTAAAACAATCTCTTTAGAGCAGAGCAAAGGTTCGAACATTGATTTTCATTTGCTTTGCAGTTACTTCAGCCATTTTCTTTGTGCAAGTTCTAGAAAATGAAAATCCTCCACTTGCTCATGCAAGCAGCAGGGATTTATACTGCTTAGCACCAGTTTGCAGAACTGCAAAAGTAGAAGGTGGTTTAGAAGAACTTCCATTAGAGCAAGCACTTGTCTTAGAGACTGTTTCCAACAACTGTGTTGTTTCTCAAGGAACAAACAGAAACTGTAAACATTGCCTGAAAACTAATATTGTAAGGCATATATACATGAACAATTAAAAGTCAACAGCAGCTGTCTGCTCACTGATCTTCATGAATTATTTAGGTGACCCTTAGCAATGACAGGCTCTGAGAAGTCATAAGGTGCAAGAATTGTGAAGTGGCTGATGAATGGAAAACCCCAACAACATAGCAAATGGAAAACTCAGATCAACCGACTGAAGAAATTTCTCTAGCTTGTTTCAAGTATTTTTTCCTCTCAAATTCACTAATGAACTACAAGTTCACTTAGGTACAGTATCTTGGAACTAGGAGGGAAAGAAAATCAGAGAACAGTAATTGCTGCAAATAATCCTGAAGGAATACTGATTGCAGATTGCTAATGCTCCACAAGCCCCATACACCCTCCTTGTAACAGATATTCAGTTAGTTACCACATAATGCAAGAAAACAAACTCAAATGTAAAGCAGGATTCAGGATGTGCTGCCTGACATATATACATATGTATGTACACAGACATATATACATATGTATGTACATCTGAATAGGAAGAAGAGCTCTTGCCTCTAGAAGTTCTTTAACTGGTACATTTAATGGGCTTAGGATACATTTTGAATTTAAAAGGAATGAAGATCCTTAAACTCCCAAGGCACTAGGAGTCCACCTCTAAGCTGGACTAACTGGAAGTTAGTCAGGAAGGGAAGCCCCAGTATTGCTATAGCTTGGTACTATGAAACCTCTGTGGTTTGGAAAAATACCTACAGCCTCTAAAAAACATGAATGATAAAATATATGACCACAAATGATTTCTGGATACCTGCATTTGTTAATGATGCAGTGATCAGAATCGAGCACTTCAGTGTGTCCAAGTCATCCATACAGGAAAAAAACCTCATAAAGGACTACACAGATCCCATTAAAAAAAACAGCCTGTGCCAAAGACGCATAAAAGGATAATTTATATATTTGTCTTGTAGCAATGTGTTTGAACGGGCAGTTTCAGAGATAAATATGGAATACTATCAACTTTTTCATCACTAGCATCCTTTCATAAGGTACGACACCAATATGCCCCGAATGAAACAGAGAATAATTTTCTTTACTACTCTCAATGAATCCTACTTGGTTTTGTTTCTTACCATAAGAACTGAAGTTAGGGTGGCAGATACATATCTTTATGTTTCAAGTGGATACATTCAGCAGGCATTTATGCATATCAGAAAGCTGACTTTGAAGCACAGAAATTCGTACTTTCTACCTAGCAATCATCTTTCCTGGGGTTTAGTGCTTGCTCCCCAAAGAACAAGGAACAATCTAACTAGGAAAACATAAGTTCTCTGTAAAGAATGATGATACTTCAAGTCAAATTAACTTCTGGTACTTACAGGATTTCAAAACCACTTATTCCTAGTGATGTACAAGTTAAACATGCAAAAAGAAAAAACATGGGGTTTGTTACATGACACGAATGGTACAGCAGAGCTATGTGAATGTCAGTGTCGGCTATCAAGAAACAGTTCTCCTGATGGAAAAAATACTACATTCTGAAAGTCTACTGTGAGGGAAAACAGCAGGGTAGAAAGCATCAAGAAAAAACATAAAACACCTGAAAGAAGAAAAGATCACCTCTTTTCTGACACCAAAGCAAATGTAACCACAAGTGGGATAAAATTGATTTCCAAAGCTGTATTCTTTAAGACATTTCTTTTTAGTTAACCATTTTGTTGTAGAGACCTCTCTGTTCTCACAAAATTATTTAGGGTTTTTCAAAACGGAATCTCTGTATCTTTTCTGACAATCCCTTGCTGGTAGATGCAAAGTTCATACTTTTCTTTGAGCCACACTATGAAATTCTCTAGGTATGGATATTCCTGGAAATATGGATCTGTCCAACTGCAAAAAACCAAAAGATGTCCTTTCAGAATAGAAGGATCCAAAGCTGCTAAGCAAAAAAAGCAAAAGTCTGAAAGAGAATTCATTAAATACCACCAATTTGTAGCCAGGAATTGCATACAGGGGCTCTGATTCTTAACAACTTCGATGTGTCAAAACTAGGTGCAATTGCTTAGCTGAACTGAAGGCAGAAGAGCTACTGAGGAATTGCAAGGCTACAGAATACAACAAACACAAGGTAACATGCTTCTTAGTTTCACCTATTTCAGAGTGAGAAGTACATTTGATGGGGAAATACTTCCTCATTCGTGAAATCCCCAGAGCTCCATTTTGTCATGCAATGACTCCATCAGTGCCAGCCTTGATTCAGCTCCTGCAAACAGGGAAGGATGCCTGCCAGGACGTGTTACTTCCTATTATTCTATCTCCTTTCCACTACATCTCTAACAGATATTCCCTTTTGCAGCTTTATCTAGCTCATGATTTCACAATTATAAAGCCTGCAGTGATTTCAAAACATTGTTCTATCACTAAAGATAGTAGAGCAAAGCATGCTCCATGCCTCATCCTGACAAGAGAAACAGCTCTACACAAGCTGCAAATACCCTCTACTCTGCCTCTGGAAAAACAAATTAGTTACATGGGCAATAGATCATGTGTGGCTCATTTAGTATTTACTTACAGTTACTGGGCCTGCTAACACACTTTGTGACTTGCTATTAACTCTTTACCTCACCTCTGCTTTCATTTTCCTAAAGGCAGTATTCTTTTATCCAGCGCTCTGAAACCAAACACCACACTGAGTTGAGATATTTGCCTTGTGAACAGGAAAAGGTGCCAGGCATTTAACACAGCCAGCACACCTTTACCAGGAAACAGGTAAAGACTTTTATACAAAATGCAACTATAAAGGAACCATACAAAATACAGTGACTAATTACTTGTGTATCTCAAGCAAAGCTCCCATGGAGCTTTGATCACAGGATGTGCTGTTCTGAATGTCCACTGTTTTCATTGAGTTTGTGATGAAGAAAATCCCAGAAACCTAGACCTCCATGAACATGACTACTACAACAGGGTGGTAACCTAAATAAAGAACAGGAACTGTTGTAGACAGGTATTATCCTACAAGCA
>JAOEHY010017965.1:0-35533 GCA_025447955.1 Psilopsiagon aurifrons | reverse complement strand
CCTTAATTTTTCTTAATTTCTATCTCTCCTCCATTTCGGTTTAATAACAAGCAGCAGGACCCAGTGAAAGACAGAGCATTGAAACCATACGAGATGGTTGCTGCTGCCTGATGAATCTGGTGTACATGTGTTCAACAGAGGCACTCAACCTGAGTAACTGCAGTTTCACCTCTTAAGAAGTCAGCAGTATCTATTTTTTAATTTACTATCCTGAAAAACACTTCACTCAGAAAGATGAGAATGAGTTTTCTTTGTAACTCGTTCAGGCACGCAGTTAAAAAATTCAAAAATCACAAATATTCATTATTTTTGCTATATTTGTCATTATTTTAGATTTTTCAAGATTACCAGCAGCAATGAACATTGTCCCTTTGAAAAGGAAGTCATAGTTGGACCAAGACTGAGAATTCGTGTTGGAAAATGACATGCCCATTTATTTCCTTTCTTGGCCTCTGCAAAAATACTGTTAGCTTGAATTACACACGACTTTGACTCTGAAGTGCTAAATGGTTGAGAATGAAGTAGTATGTTGTTTAAAATACAGTTATTGCTGGCATTCTCAGCAGTCATGCAAGCTCATGCTTAAAATCCTTGTGCTTCCTTAAGGCCTCTGTAAAAGCAGGGTATTATTGCTGTTTAAGGGAATTAACTAGTAAACATTGAACAAACAAAAGACCTATCTGCTACTTAAAGTTTCAGCTGGGACTCGAAAGAGTAAGGTAAGGTTTTACACTAGAGTAAAACACAATGACATCTTGATTAATGTTGGCCTATGAACCGTTTGAGTAGCTTATATTCACTACTATTCAGGCCAGCTACATTCAGGCCAGCTCAGCTTTAATCTTGTTCTAACCTTGTTCCTATAACTCTCAAAGCTATTTCTATCCCCTGTGTGATACCATCAGCTGTCCCAGATTCCATGCCATGTCAGCAAAATTAACACGAGGTTTTGTGTTCTGCACAGCTTTGGCGTACTCTGTCTCTTGCTCCCTTCCATGGATGCCATAGGCTAGCACAGCAATGATTCTCAACAGTCACATGCATTTCTGGACTGTTTAATTTAGACAAGTTTTAGTTAACTCCATCAAGTACTTTTGTCCATGGGTATTAAAGTGATTTGTTACGGATCTTTACAGCTATCTCAGTGATTGTGTATCCTTGACAGAAGTGATGAAGAATCACTGGAAGCCCCTAACTCTCCTCATTCCATGTTTTATGGAGAAATAATAACTTGCTTGATATGTGGGATTTTCAGCTTCTGGTTAATTTTAGAAAACTGCTATGTAAGTGAATGCCTCTGCAATGTCTCCACTCATATAATCACAGAATTATAGAATCACAGAGTAGTTTGCATTGGAAGTGACCTTCAAAGTTCATCTAGTCCAACCCCCCTGCACTAAGCAGGGACATCTTCAACTTGATCAGGTTGCCCAGAACCCCATCCAGCCTGGCCTTGAATGTCTCCAAGAATGGCACATCCACAGCCTCTGTGGGCAGCCTGTTTCAGTATTTTACCACCCGCACTGTAAAACATTTCTTCTTCACATCCAGCCTGAATCTCCCCTCCTTTAGACTAAAATCATCACCCCTCATCCTATCACAACAGGCCCTGCTATTAGGTCTTTCCCAGTCTTTCTTATAGGCCTCTATAAAAACTGAAATGACACAAGAAGGTCTCCACAAAGCCTTCTCTTCTCCAGGCTGAACAACTCCAACTCTCTCAGCCTTTTCTTATAGCAGAGTCGTTCCATCCCTGTGATAATTTTCTTATAATCCCATGGTGTTAAAATGGCTTCAGTGGAAACCCAGAAGGATTATTCAATGAGTTTGGTGGTCTCTAGAATTTTTAAAGCTTTAGACTGTTCACTAGATATGCATTTTACTTTGCCTTGTTGAAAAGAAAAAAAAAATCTTTAAAAATAGCGTGGGAAGTGGTTTGCAACCCTAATAGCTTTGTTAAAGTGACAACAAAATTTAGCTGGCCACTAAGAGGCTGTAATAAAAGAGTCGGCAGAGTCCTTCTGCCTCCCCACATCAAACCAGGTCTTGTTCTGTAGCACACTATGTCATCAGAGTCATAGAATTATGGTGTATTTAAGGTTGGAAGGGATCTGTAGAGATAAAGATCATCTAGTTCAACCTGCCTGTTCGGAGCAGGGCTGCCTAGAGCCACTTGGCCAGAATCCTGTGCAGATGGGTTTTGAATATCCCCAAGGGTGAAGGCTCCACAACCTCTCTGGGCAGTCCATTCCAGTGTTAGACCACTCTTTCATTAAAAAAGCATTTTCTTAGTTTCTGTTTTTTTTGTTTTATAATTTGTTTTTTTTTTTTTTTTTTTTTTTTTTCTGTTTTAATGTAACTGTAATTCATTTTACTACAAAAACAATTCTGGCAAAATTAAAGCTAAGATATTGCTCACCTTAAAAGAAAAAAAGGCACAATAAACACACACACCCCACACACCCCCCCATTTCCTATGAATTACCTAGTCTAGCCCAAGGCTTGCAACTTGGTTTTTACACACGTTACATCACACTTCTTCACAGTTCAGAAGGCTATAAAACCACAAAATAGCCATCACCAGTTTGGATAGGAAATTGTACTGCTGGTTCCTCTACTGATAAATAAAATTGCCAGAGAAAGGTTTATCCCAGTCTCTGACCGTACGAAATCCTGCTGACTTGTAACAAGAGCACTAATAGCGATAGACTTAAATTGAGGTTCAAGGGTGGGTGTGTTTAACAGAATTTATTTTCTTGATTCCACATCTTTGTTTGAAGACATTTCTTGTCTGACAAGTATTATTGAAACCTATTGCCTACTTTTCAAAAGGCTGTTCAGTATTACCAGTATGCTCCAGCTGCTCCTGTTCATAGCATTGTGTTGACATTTTCTTCTCTACCTTTACTTTGCAGGTAGTGACATGAAAGTGTGCAACTACCAAGCACCTACAGGTCTGGAATCTTAGCCTGAAACTCCAATATGTAGGAAAAATAGCATTTTACAAGTGCTCTAATTCGTGTAGGCGTGTGTTATCCAGTAGAGAAAAAAGTTCCTGAAGATTATGTACAATAGTGGCTGAAAGGAAGTGAGCAGTACTAAAGACAGCTTATCAGATGCTCATTTAGAAGAGTCTGGCTCCTTTTAAATTAAATTTACAGCCTCTTTGGGAACCACTTTGTTCCCAACCTCCCATGTGCACATCATGTGTGCATATATACATATATATACATCATAGAACGGTTTGGGTTGGAAAGGACCTCTAGTTCCAAACCCCCTGCCACAGTCAGGGACACCTTCCACTAGACCACGTTGCTCTAAGCCCCATCCAACCTGGCCTTGAACACTGCCAGGAATGGGGCAGCCACAGTTTCTCTGGGCAACCTATGCCAGTGCCTCACAACATACATGCATTTATACAAACATTGTAGGTTTAAATGATTAAATAATAAATCTGAGAAAAGGTTAAAATCTAATAAGGGAGCACCAAGATACTGTATTAGAGGCACATGCACAAAAAAGCAATTATTAAACTTTAGCCCTGGGTATGCATTTCAAATACCTCACCCTTGGCCTGTGTAACTGTGCCTTCTCTAAATTCAAAAGGTCCACAGCCAAAAGGTGTGTATCACTTAAGACCTTGGCAATGTAAATAAATAAAAAAATAGAGCATGATAAGGTCAACATATCATGATGGATATCTTCTCCTAGTTAATTTGAAGTTATAGTTCGCTGGATGCTTGAAGGTCTTGTGAATACCTATTAGCACCAGTCTGCACAGAGAAACAGGAGGAAAATTAACAGATGGCAACATTTTAGTTTGTGGATTAATGATAATTTAGTGCCAAAAGGGAAATGCTGTTGTTTAAAATGCAAAGCTTTCTATTTATTCTTCTCTAACTCCAGACTTCTGGCAGTACAATTTCTGACAATCATATTGTTCCTAAAAGTGCTCTCTTTTTGAATCTAAGGGTTTGTTTAGGGTGATTTTGTTTTCTTTTTGTTTTTTTGAATTGTAGCGCTACAAATAACTCTGAAAAGCTATCTCACAGATAGAACATATAGTGTATTAAGCATGGACTTCAAAGCTCAAGGACTGTCAGAAATAAAGGCCTGTGAATATTACTCACCCTTTCACTAGATCCACCAAAGTAAGTCAAGTTCATGAGGTTAGCACAACTGTAAACATCTGCAAGACTGAAGCCATCAGATCACTCTAAATACAGGTTTTTTACCAGATGCATTGCATGAGAAAATTCTGTGACATATTTGTAATATGAAATATACTGTAAAAGGCAGAAAAAAGGTTAAAAATTTGCATACAGTATGTAATAGCTGTATACAGGCCTTTAGTTCTTTTTACATCCTAATTCTACTAGCTGATATTTTAGGCAAGTTTGTATGTCAGACAGGGGATAGTACATTAAAAAAGCAATGTTTTACATATCACAATTTCAAGACAACCTGTTAAAAGAAGACAAAATCTTGTGCTTGTCCATTGGAATCATGTATGGTTTTAACCTGTGTATCTCCAGGGAATAAGAATACATTTTTACAAATAGAACAATTTTGTTCAATCTCTTCTTTTATGTTTCAGTGAAAGTTTACACTCTAACTGAATGGGTCCTTGAGTAAAACCTGGATTTACAGCCTCCAAACTGGAATTTAAATGTTCTTTTGGCATCTCTGAGACATGCAGAGCAAAATCAAATGCTTAATGATGTTTTTCTTTCAGGAAGATTACTAGCAGAACTAGTTATGTTTACATGAATCCATGGAATTGTACCCTTGAGTTCACTATGTAAAATGCAAGCATCTGAGTCAAAGGGGTTTTTACCAAATCTTAAAATGTTTTCTAGAACAGTATAATCTGTGGTATACCAGGAAAGAAATATGAAAATAAAGCAAGAGTTATTTATTTTGAGAGAGCTGAGGGCTTTAATCTCCAGTATAGGCTCTGGAACCAGTGAAAGTTTCTTCAGTCAGCTGCCTGATTTAAAAAAAGCATATGTGTGTGTGTGTGTGTGTCTGTGTCTGTGTCTGTGTCTAGAATAGGACACATATATCCTGCCATCTTTTGTGGTGGAAGTTTGTTTCTTTAAAGGCTTTCTATCCCAGCGAAGTATTAGGTAGTCAGTAATTTCACAGGACAACCAGAGGGATCAAAAAGTGTAGCACCTTTTTCGTAGCATAACGAAATGCCCATGGCCATTCCTGCCAAATTCTTTACTGTAAGAGCGGTGAGACACTGGAACAGGTTGCCCAAGGAAGTTGTGAATGCTTCAACCCTGGAAGTGTTCAAGGCCAGGTTGGATGGGGCTTGGAGCAACCTGGTCTAGGGGAATGTGTCCCTGCCCCTGACTAGATAATCTTAAGGCCCCTTCCAACCCAAACCATTCTGATTCTGTGATTCTGTCCCTCATTTTAGTTTTAAAGCCCTTCCAAAATCTCATACCACTCTGTCTACATGTTTTAATGGGGCATTAGGAAACAACTGACTACTAATACATTTTAATTTGCTCAGGTTTTTAATTTGTAGGTTGTCAGCCCGTGGTGTCGCACAGTGCAATGGTCTGAGCAGGTAACTCTAGGGAAAGGAGAGGCAGGAGGTGCTCTGCCAGCCAGGCAGGGATGCTGCCGCTGGGAGCGCTGGTCCTGTCTCCTCAGCTGCTCACATTTCGCACACACAGATTATCCCAAACCGCTATCCATCAAAGGACAGGGGCGTAACACATACCTCAAATATTTACGGTGCCTGCACTTTGAGAACTAGACAGTTCATTCACATCTGTGAACGGGTCGCTTTTAAAGCATCAAAATAAACCATCTGGCTGCACAACTGTTTCTAATTACTTCCCTGCCTAGACTGTAAACTTCGGGGTTTGGCACCGGCCTCCCTCCCAGAGTGCTGCCCAAATCCCTCTCCCAGGCAGCTAATCAGAGCCACTGCCGCACGGGGGGAGCAGCCCTGGAGCCGGGTTTGTCCAGCTTGCAGCTCTGTGCACGCTCGGCGGGTCTGTCCGGCCGGCTGTCCGACTGTCCCGCGGCAGCAGCAGGGCAGCTTGCGCCATGTACGGCCGGGGGCTGCTGGGGCTGGTGGTGCTGCTGCTGGTTACTTCGCTGCCGGCCCGTAACCTCGCGCCGCCGGCCGGCCCCCTGTCGCTGCGGTAAGTCTGGCTCTGAAGGTCCTGGGGAGCGGTTGCGACTGATGTACGAGGTGTCAGGAGTGTGGAGGCTGAGGCTGCGGAGGGAGCACTGGAGCGGTTTGTGTGCTCTTCCTCTGCCTGCTTAAAAGTGACACTGAGGGAAGTCCTCTGGGTCACTGGGAACATAAATAGGTGTTGTGAAAGCTCTGGGGGTCGTTTGCAATGCTGTATTTCATGCCCAAGATGTAGATTTTTAAAGCAGTGAAGGGGAAAGATCTGGACAGTGATGACTACACACAAACTGAATTCTACTGCCCGAGCAGAGCAGGCGCCTAACCACAAAACCCTGTGAGTTTCTGTCCAGCAGGTACACTGCCCTTTGCTCTTCCCCTCTAATGGGGCCAGCACACACCTGCTCTTAGAGCCAGCGCCTCCTTTGCTCCAGAGCCTGCAAAATCTAGTGTTTGAGAAGTGCAGTTATTAGTCACCTGAATCCTTCGTATTCCCTTATGTTATGGACACCTGGTTTTGGCTTGGCCAGCCCTTTGTTCTGTTTTCTTACAGTCCAGCTCCTGATGAAGCAATGTGTGATTTTCCCTGTGTATGATCTCTCTGTGCTCCAGTACATGGTACAGTTGCATGGCAGAGCTGCAAATCTTTAGATCTAGCATCCAGATTCTGCTGACTACTAAAACCACAGCAACAAACTACACTATTGCATGGATAGCAGTGATTACTTTGGTTTCCTTTTCTGATGACAGCATGGATCCTGTGTGTCTGACAACCAGAAAGATTACATTGGCAATGTATTTTATTACAATCAACCATGGTTTTGCTTTTTGGTATCATATATTCCTGCTATGCTACCTTGATGCTTGGATGTATGCATCTTTTCCAAGCCTCTCGGAATAATTCAGATTAAAATGTTTCATGATAGACAATTAAACTATAGAGGTATATGCATATATACCAACTACACATAATGAAAAAAATGATGAACCTAATTCAGTTAACATAGTCAGTAAAATACTATATAAGCATTAACACGGGTAGCAATGAGATTTCTGATGAAAGAGAAGAAAATTGGGTGAGTTGAGGCAAGTAGTAGTTTACAAGCACAACAAAACTGGTAGCCTTTAAAACAATATTCTAAATCCATGGCAGGAGTGTGGTTTCCTGTGAGCCAGGCTCTCATCAGATGAGCTCTGAGCTGCAGCCACTGGCATTGACCACCACTTGTTCTGTTTGCTGTCCTCTGCAGGAGCGGTTTGGGTCGTCCTTCATGCCGGCTGTCCCGGGCTGAGTCGGAGCTCAGGTGTCGTGTTCCAGGGGGAAAGCTGTGCAGTGACAGGGGCAGATGTGAGTGTGGAGTCTGCATCTGCCAAGTGACTGAGTCTGGCAAATACTATGGTCCACTCTGTGAGTGCCACGACTGGATGTGCGAGACCTATGATGGGAAGATCTGTGCAGGTAAGGAAGCCATGACAGAACCTCAGAAAATTAAAAGTATATATTACAGCCAGAAATATGTTGGGAACGCAGCACACTGATACAGAAGAAATACAGTTATGTTTGTGTCCCTGCACCATGACTCTAAATGGGATTGTGGGCACATTCAAAGATTTCACGACATTATAGGATATAAGTCAGTGAGACTGTCTTTGCTATAAAATGGGACTTTGCCCAACACGAGCTTCGTCTGCAGCAGGGGCAAAAGCAGGAGTTGCTTTGGATTGGGAATCTCTGTGGGAAAGACAGAATCTAATACAGGACGCAATATTGCATGTGGATTTCATATAATAATGCTGCATTTGAATTGCTTGCCTGATGATGGCACATGGTATTTACCAATGTGTTAAACTATCTCTGAACAGTCAGTTTTGTCCTGTAATTATTTGTTTTCTTCTGCTGCTGTGAGGAAGAAGGTTTGCTGTAACAGGTACCACACTGAGGGTGTATAAATATGAAAACTCTGGTTTTCTTGAAGTAATGATAGTGCTTCCAAATAGAGACTTAAAGCAATGTAATTGTATTGTGGTTTCAGAGATTTCCTCACTGACACAGTATTCTTTAATGGCAGATGACATAACATACATTTTGGGGATAGAATTTAGCCCCTGCCAGTTGGTGGAACATGTTGCTTTGGTTGTATCTAAGCATTATCACTCTTTCATCTTTCCAGCTGTCTTTACTCAAGTTTCTGGGCTATTTTGGTCAGATTTTGGTCTTCTTTTTTTTTTTTTTTAATCAGCTTAGAGTAGGATTTTAGAAAAAAGCAGGGAGAAGAAATGCCATCACATTCCTAAGGGGATTCAGCCTCAAGCTTGATGTAAGGGGCCAGAAGGGTACTTCATTTCTAGTGTTTGCTTCAACAGCTTTACCAGATTCACGCAAACGTGTCATTTTTCAGGCCAAAAATTGCAATTAGGTCAATGGGAATGTTACAGGAATTCTCCTAGTAAGAGGACAATACAAATGCATTCCAGCAGTGGGTTTGGCAAATTTTGTAGGAAAAAAGAGCAACTTATTTTAGCAACAATGTAGCTAGGAATAAGAAGTCCAACAATAACATGAAAAGATCAAGGATGGTATTATAAGAAAAATGTTTGTATTTCTTGCCTATAACTTTAGAATTTTGTGGAGAAACTGATTTATAGACTCTGCGGTTGTCAGTGTTAATCCAGGTACGTAAGAAATATCGGTGGCCCGCTGATCATTTCAGTGGATTGCTGTCCCAGATGTGAATCTGCTAATTGGTGGTGTGTTTTCAATATGTTGTATAGAGTGAAACTGAAAGTTCCTTCAATTGTAATATTCTGCTACAAACTCCAGCATTATTTTCCTGTTAATGTCATGAGCAGTGGCCTCAAGTTTTGCCAGTGCTTTCGTGAAAGGGGGTGCTGACAGGATAAACAAACCTTAGAGATTTGTAACAATATTCAGCTTTATGTGTAGCTGTTCATGAAGCAGTTTGAATATGTGAATGTCAGGTGATAAAGCATTTTTAAAAAGCCATTTTGTTGTAGCTGATGCCTTTTGTAGCTCGACTGCTGAAGCCACGTTACCTCTGAGATGTCAAATAGTCTGAATTCACTCCTCTGGAAAAAAAACGTAGTAAAAAAATCAGTACAAAGGCATGGGGAGGAAAACAGCTGTGAAGAGCCTGTGGGTTTTGCTTGGTTGGTTTGTTTTCTCTACAATGGTGCTGAAAGGCCCGCCGGTTTTCTTGGAGTCTAGGGCTGCCCAGCAGCGTGGGCATGGGGTCTGGATCCAGACAGGGAAATGCCTCCTTTTGGCTGTGCTTACCCTCTTCATTTTCCTCCCATGATTTTAGTCACTTAACTTTAAGTTGTGTGTATGTGGAGGGAGAGGAACATGGAAAAGATGGTCAGATCTAGTATAACTGGCAGGAGACTTGTGCTTACATTTTATGACTAACACCCCCATCCCCAACCATTCAGTGATCTGCATCTCTGATGTTTCTTAGTATTACACCATCAAGCTGATTTCCCGTGTATGACATAGTTCCCTTTCTTTGCATTTTCGAGATCATTTTTTGATGCTGTGACAAAATTGTGTTTCTTCTAGGTGAATAGCCAAAATGTCTTTCTGCAGTTCTGTTCCTGTTTCCTGCTTTGTTTTTTGTTTTTCCTATTTTTGTTTTGTCACTTGCTGTTCTATGTCACTGTGGGTCTCTCCTTCTGAGTACAATAGCTGCTGACTGGTACCATGTGCAGAAATTCTAGATGCTAATTGAATATTCCTCTAGAGAGCCATGGTATCTGAGATTAATGCTGTTTCAAACAAGCTACTTTTCAAGCTGCCAGAGTGATGACTTTTTCAAGTAACTGATGTCTAATCACTGGTGATGTTCATATTCAGAGTTGGGCAAGCAGAGCTATTTGAGTCATGAGTGCCAAAGATAAATGTGTTTCCCTGCCAGTGAGTTCAGACATACCTTTACCTCCCTCTCCTGTCCCAAGCTAAACAAAATACATTGCTGCTGAATATGCAACTCATTATCTTCAGTGCACTTCCTGGGTCAGATCCACCTTCTGGACCAGTCTTTGGACACCCATATTCTGGAGAGGGAAGGCCTGAAGACAGAGATGATTTGCTTTTTCTTATCATCTTCTATTAGCAATGAGAAAGAGATTATGCCATGAGTAATGAAAAAGAGTGGATGCAAATGCTGCTGTCCTTTTACTCTCTCTTGAGACTTCTTTGCTTTAGAGGGAATTCTCAACATCTTTTTTTTGCCTTGTATCCCACTGAGATTGATAAAGCAATAGGTGATATCTCATGGAGTCAGAAGCAAAGAAGAGAGAAATGAATTTCTGTAGGTCAAGTAATTGAGTTTTCTGTCTTCCTCAATGGCTCGTATATCTGTCTGCCATATCACAGGGAGTAAAGAAGAATCCCAGTCCTGTCATTCTCTTTGCAATGCTGGTGAAATCTTTAGTTTGTTTCTTACTGCTGGTCTTCACAGAAATGAACTAAGAGGAGGAAGACTAAATCAAACACTGATTCAAAATCCCAAAGGATTTATTATTTATTCAGATCAGGCAGTGTATTTGTTGCTGTTTATTTGCAAATAGTAGTTCTAATCTCAGACAGTTTCATATTGCCTCAATTTCTCTCAGCATAAGTGGACCCTGTGGTTTGTATAAAGGAAAGTGGAATGCAGAACTAATTCCTATCACATCTCTGCTTGATACCTCTTTTTTTGTGGCTCTGCTGTAGAGAGGAAAATCAATGTTAGTGATTTTTAGTTCTTTTTTTTAAGCTAATCTTTTTTACTGTGCCTGTGATTAATGATGATAGAGAAAGTAAACTAAGTGCAGACTTCCATGGCAAAATGGAATGGGAACACTAGGTCCATTCCAAGAGAATGGGCCATGGAAATTGCCAGCTGGGACATGAGACAATATGATTGCACTGCTCATAGCTGGTAAGATCAAGGGGCAGAAACAATTCATTGCCAGCACAGAGATCAACATAGGAAGAAGGTTCCTCTTTGCTCAGAACTATATTAATTGCTATTTTTTTTCCATAGTTATTAAGATTTTATAAACAATTTTTATTCTGAACTGAAGTACCTTTTGAACCTACTATAATTGCCACGCTATAGCGGTACTGCATGATCTGCCACTGCCATAAGCAGTTGCTGGGGAACTTCTGTTACAGCTGTTCAGGCCAGTGAAAGATTTTTCCATTTCTGTTCCAAAGCTTTAGATGCTGTAAGTGCTGTGCCTATTTTAAGACTAGTTCAGCAATGTAATGGCAGTGTTAGTTGTATTTTTTCACAGCCGGAAGTGTTATCATAGCTATGTGAAGAATGGAAAGAGATACGTGCCATTATTTTCCACGCTGTAAAGCTTTAAACTATGCGGAGAACAGAAGTGAAAAATTAAATTGACAAGGAGTGGATGTAGAGATACAAGATAAATTCAAATTAAAGTGTTGATGTAATACATAGTTATGCATCCATGTGATTTTATCAGATATATGGCCCTGTATATCAGTTGGAGAGAGAAAATGGAGAATGCAATTTGAAGAACATTTTGAGCTGAGGACTGCTCTGCACAAAAGCTGAGTAGTAAGCTATCTTAGTTGAGTTGGAAATGCTCTAACAACTCTATCTTTTTGTTCCTACTGAAGGGAAGCCTGACACGCTTTTTTCATTGAGTGGCATTTCTTGCTAAAATTGTGAAGAAAAGCCAGTCTGACCTGCATTGACTGCTATTTGATCCAAAGTGAAATTCAAAGCCTTGGATTTTGCAAACAGGTGTAAGACTCTTCTCTGACTGAGGTCATGTTTGCGAAGATTCAGCTGTGGCACGAAGATTCAGCTGTGGCACATGTGGTCATTGGACACATTGTCCTAAAAAGAACAAGTTACAAATAGGGCAGGAGGCTACTCATGAAATTGAGGGTTGTGTTTCTTTTCTGACCTGGTTTGCTGGATTTCAGAACTTGGCTTAAGTTACATTTCCTTGTGAAGCAGGGGTGTGTAGCTGTGATAATAGCATATATACTTAGCTCAAAACAGGTCACCCAGAGTGTAGTAGAAGTGAAATTGTGGTAACATAGCCCTCATTGCGTGCTTATTGCCTTGCTAAGTACGCAAGGTCCTGGCAGACTTAAAAAGCACAAGCTAAAGTTTGTTTTATTCTCAGCTTTATGCTGTTGATGCCTGATCTAGGCAAACTCAAGTAGCCTATATACATCTACAATTGCTGTAGTTCCAAATGCAGTGTTTATTCAGCAGTTGCGACTGAGGCACGATGAGAAAGCTCAGGAAAAGGCACTGGAGGGAGATTATTGGAAGGGAAGCATTTTAAAGGTATCTTCTCAAATGGTTTGTAGCTTAATGCTTATTCCTCATTTTGATCACCTTTATCTGCAGATACTACTCATGGAAAACATATGCTAGCTTAAAAACTAAAAGTGAGTTCCTGAGCACCTAGCAGAGCCAAAATGCATCTCCTCAGGCCATCACCAACAACAAAGCAGGGGAGGGAGAAGCATCTCCTTCACCTTTTCTCCTTTATACTGGGTTGACAAGCTTATCTTTTGCAGAGAGAAGCAAACCTTTGCACAAATTTTAACCATCTAAATAAGTGTTCTGAAGTGGGTTTGAATTTTTATGTTACTCACAGGCTGAAAGCGAATTGAAGTCTTTATTCATTTATTTGAATGCATGACCTTCATGACAAAATGGCTTTCACAGACTGCGTCCTTCTATGAACATTTGACTTTCATTATCATTAATATGGAAAAAATATGGACAATAGAAAATAGATGGTATGCTTAATGTAACAGAACGGTGTATTAATGGTCTTACCTGCTTCATCACTGGATGGGTTTCAGTAAGTGTTCTCATGACAGCCTTTGTCAGACAAACTGACTGGCTTGGTAAGATTGTCTGTCCTTATTTGAAGTTCTGTTGTTGATAAGTGGTCCTCTAAAGGGCTTCAAACTTCCATCACTTCTGCCACTGGACTGTAGACCTTTCAGTGCAGGTGTTCCCAGGTAGTTTGTCCTGACGAGGAACATGGCATTGATTTAAAATTTTTCCATGAGTTTTTTTAGGAGGAAAGAACACATTGCGGTTGCTGTCCCAGGTAAAAGATGATATTTGCTTAGAAAGGACTGATGCTTGGCTTCCATGCAAACAAAGACCCCAAAGTATATATGTGATACTAGAAAGTATTAGTGTTTTAACTGAAGTATATGGTGGTGCAGGGAGGACGTGTTACTTTGGGATGTACCGCAGTTGTATTGCTGGAGCCAAATTTCATTTGGAGCTGGGAAGACCATGTAGAACAAGGCAAAGGTGAAGAAGCTGGAATCTGGGGGCTTGGGGGAGGATTTTTTTTTCCTTTGATTTCTTTGATATTTTTTTACTTTTTGCTAGAAAGAGAGGTTTATTTCAACCAACCCACTTGCAAGCCCTGCACATAGCAATAATTCTAGATTAAAAAGACACATATCCAGACCCAACAAGGTATGTTTTCCTCCACTCTTCTGTTCTATGTTTGAGTACGTAATGGAAAACTTCTTCTTTTATACAATATTTTAAAAGGCTATTCAAAAGCTTCCTTTCCTAGTGATAGAGTGAGTCTTTGTTTGTAGATAGGGGTTTGTGATTTGGAAAATGTTACAGCCAAATGGTTTTGTATCTTTTGCAGCAGTTGTATCTGAAGCACCCAGTCACAGTATTGTGTTTCTGGGAGCGATGCAGGGGACAAGGAGAGATGTGAGCAGGCTTTGGGAGCATTCTCCCATGCCCAAACAGGCTGCCACAGTCCACCTTCCTCAGTCACACTTTTTCCAGTCCTCTGCTTTCAGCAGCTCCAATTCCGGCAGTTCCAGGTGTTATCAGTAATTTTAAATACTGTTGATGCTAACTTTCACAGTCCTCAGGTAGAGACTATTGAATATGAAAAATGGTCGGTTTCAAGTATTTTTCCTGGTTTGCACATAATTACCTATTTAATTAAAAGCATGTATTAAAGCTATTGAAATCTTGAAGTTGCATGGTTGACAGTGAAGAGATGTAAAATCTGACTCTCTACCACTAATAGAGTGCATTTGCACCATGATACATCTTTGAATTTTACATTCATTGCGGTTTTCTCCAGTGGACTTGTGCTTCAGTGTCAATTAAAGGACTTGTTTCCTGACAGTTGAAATGTCAGGCTTAATTTACAAGCTTGGTAACATATTTAAATCAAGATACAAATGTTAATAATTTACCTTAATCCATTCGTTTGTCTGAAATGTGGGGAGTATATATGGTGAAGCAGATTATTGTCATGTAACACAGATTTCTTCATGCTTTGTTTCCTCACTCCAAGTTTTTTAAACTGTGTTTTGCAGAAAGTAACTGAATATTTGCAGAAACTATCTGGGTATTTGCTAAACTCAGTGGTGCAAGCTCGATTGAGTCTCAAGCCAGAAGCCATTCTAAAAGAAAGAAGAAAACCCTGTTCCTCTTCATTCCCTGAAACACCCAGACTTATTTCTTTTCTGTCCTTTGCCCTTCAGAAATTCTTGGGTGCAAGTAGAGCTGGGGTATGGCTTGAATGTTTATTTCAGAAGATGAAGATACAGGCATTTCTTTATGAGGTGAATAATGAATGGCATTTGCCTGTGAACAAGGGGTAAATTTACATAACCCAATTCATTTCTATGCCTGTATGCCATAGTCAGTATGTGCTTTAAAAGAAAAAAATAGTTGAAAGATTTTATTTACCTTTTCAGTTGTACACCTACACAGTTTTTGACTCGTACTGTGAGCAATTACTGTGACTTTTAAACTAGTAACAAATCTCTATGTCTAAAATACATTTCTGTTGTGAACAACCTGCTTTCCAAAGGTATAGTTCAGGAAATGAAATTTAAACACTTTTTCTTTCTTTCTCATGTAGCTGTACCATGATTATCTTGTTTACTTTAGGGAATCTTTAAGACAGTCGACTGTCATCTCTCCCTCTGAACAAGGTGTACTGGATTCTTAGGCACCACAAGCTGATGGTAGAATCAGCTGGTAGTGCCATGCTTACACAAGCAGGATAGATTCCTCACCTCTAGAAAAGAATGCAAGCCCCACTTCAGATGATATGAATGTGTCTAGTGTACAGTGCTGGACTGTAATGATCACAGCATTCACCTCTGATATCACCATATCTTTCTTTGCAGCTCTTGCAACAAGTTACTAGAAGGTATATAGTTTTCTTCTGACACTAAAGAGAGAGGGAGCTGAGGCTCAGAGATCAAAAATATGCCCCCTGATCATCTTAGACTGATGGTGAGACTCAGAACAGAGCCCAGTTGTCTGAGTCTTGCGCAGGGACCCTCAAATCACTGAGTCCCCATCAGGTGCAAGAATAAAATACAACAGTATGAAAATTATCAGTTAGGGACATGTAACAAAAATTTTTTTTCCATGTTTATATGCTAAAAATACTATTTCATACAAATAATAATGTGTTCCTTTTCCAAAGAACCATCTGTGCTTTACATACTACTCAGTTGTTGATTCCTATGTATCACTATCCAAGTGAGAGCAACTTTGACTTATGAAAACACCCAGTGTGTTTACAGCTTAAAAGTGTTACACCTACGAAGAAAAATGCGGATTTGTAGGAAATATACTCCACAGAAAATTGGTCACTTTGTTCATTCAGAATACTGTGAAATAACTTTGATTAATCAAGCTAAGAGTAACCATTTTAAAAGATATTCCAGACTGATAGGCTTTTAAAGAAAAAGAAGGTTTTAAGTTCATATTCTTTGAAGCTTACCATAAAAAGATTATAGAAAAATGTTGTCAAGAGCAGGTGCAGTGACATGCCTGGTAGACTGTGTTCCAGAGAACAGTCCTCAAAATGGTGTTTTGTAAAATCATGCTTTGAAGGATTACTAGAAAAATTCTGACCTCTCACATCAGGAACAGGGAAGAACTGAAATGGATGACAACCAATTTCATTTTGCAAGCATAACATGCAGAAGGTCCAAATAGTGCTGAAACATGGTGATACCATGATGAAAAGCCGTGTGAGAACACATTGCAGTGTGGTTCTTCCGAACACTTTTTCACAACTGTGTCTTTTAATCACTATATGCTTTACATGTAAAAAATCTACTTATGTGGGCACTTTTATGCTAACGGTCTGCACTGACTTGATTCTTTATCAATCAGTATTTAAACTGGCAATGAATGAATTATACAACTGTAGTCAGAATTACATCAATAAAGCTGAGACCTTCTGTTACAGAATCATAGAAGTCAGTATTACAAATTTACTTAGCTTTTTGTTTGCTGCCTTTGTAGTCAGGTAAACTCTTTGGGAAGCAGATAACCAGTAAGAAATGTACTTTAAATCAGAAAATGGTCTTGAAGTACTTCACTGGAGTACTGTTGCAGGAGTGCTGCTTCTAATGACCATCCTTTGAAAGAATTTAATTTCATTCTCGCTTCTGTTTCAAGCTACAGATAATCCTCATCACAAACACAGTAGATGTAATGAAGCACTACTCCCAGTCTGTGCTTAGGAAGAGAACCACATACAAGCTATCACTGAAAGAAAATTGCCTATCACCTTGAGAAAGGGCAGTTTCTCTAGATGGGAACTGAGAATTCAGGAGCAATTGCAGTTGAATACAACTACTCTCCATTTATGTGGGTTTACCTGCAGTCTGTGTTTGTGGAAATACTTTTAATGAGGCAAAATGCCCAAGTTTATTTTTTTTTTTTTTTTACAATTATCCTTTATGTGAAGAAAAAAACCCTATAAATCAGTTTTAACTGGCTCAGCTCTCATTCAGCATCTCAATCCTGGCAGCTTCAGCCACTGCAGGTTGACCTAAGGCTGGTGTGTCCTGGAGAGCTCTTGGAGCAATGTCTTTCCTGCTTCTGTTACTAAAAATCCATCTGAGAACTTTCCAGAATGAGCCAGTCCACCTAGCCTGTTCTTTCACCAACCCTAGATACAGTGAATTCTTTTTCCCAAACTTACTCCTTTCTTTTCATTCCTAGGTCTTTGTGGCTCCATCTGAAGGCTGTGCTGCCATTCAATGGGACCTTGGTAGGCTGGAGAATTGGGTGGAGAGAAAACGAATGAGGTTCAGCAAAGACAAGTGTAGGGTCGTGCCCCTGGGGAGGAAGAACCCCGAACACCAGTACAGGTTTGGGCTGACCTACTAGAGTAGTTCAGCTGAGAAGGACCGGGGTGACTTGGTGGATGGTAAATTGACTGTAAACCGGCAGTGTGCCCTTGCGGCCAGGACGGCAAATAGCATCCTCGGGTGCATCGGGAGGAGCGTGGCCGGCAGGTCGAGGGAGATGATACTCCTCCTCTACTCGACCCTGGTGAGGCCACATCTGGATCACTGTGTCCAATTCTGGGCTCCTCAGTACAAGAAAAACAGAAAGGTACTGGGGAGGGTATGTACTTTTTTAGGTTTAGGAGTGGATCCTGGCACTCATCTGTACTCTTCAGTTTATAAAAATGTTTTAATAAAAGCAAATGGTGTGTGTTGGTTTTTGTTGTTTGTTTTTTGGTTGTTTGTTTTTTTTTTGTTTAAATATAAACAGGAACTTATGTTTTCTGCTGACATAAGTCTAGTGAAATCAATACAGTTATGTCAACAGAGAATTGGTTTCACAGCATTTCTTTCCCTTGTTTGACCGGAATCTCTGCTCAATAGCAGACAAAAGTATAACAACATCATACAGACCCTGTCATTTACCTGCAAATGGTAATTGTAAAACAGTAATAACAATAATGAAATCTCTAAAACTTAGCTTGGAGCTCTTAAGCTTGGCAGCAATTTGCATGATTTTCTGTTTTGTTTTTCTTCCCTGTATTGTACTACTTAAAAGAGTTACATGTTAGTCAGCAGTAGTTTGATAGGACATTTACCAAAATAATTTTGATCCAGATGTGTTGGACTTAGCAAAAATGAGACTTTTGTCTGGAAGCATTCTGATAAATGAAAACCAATCTTTCAGAGTTATACTCTGCTGTATTAATTAAGGAATTGGTTACACTGACAGCTATCCCAAGTTTTATTAAATGGTCTGCTGATTTGGAAAGCCACAATAAGATTCAGGTTTTGTAATTGGATGAGCAGAGTAATTGTAAATCCTTTTCCCTTCACCATCTTAAAGCTTTTTTATATGAGTTCTCTGGGATTTTGTTTTATAAATAAGAAAATCCCATTTAAGCAACTGTTAATTGCTTAAATCTGTGTCTACTGGAATTAAAAGCAGGTTATGAAGGATTTATTTGCTGATAATATCCAGAAAAATATAGCATGAATTCTCCATAGGTGGTTTCAAAGAGACATGCCACATAGGAATTTTTTAAATTAAATTCTTGCAGGATAATATTGTGGAGTCTATGTCTAAATAATACAGTGACCGTAGACTTCATTTTAGTTCATGGGTGCTTCTCAAAGGAGCCCATAGTTAGAGGTTATTAAAATAATCTCACTCTGCCTGGGACATAATTTATCAAGCTCTTTCAAAATAAGCCCATAGTTTCTCTTCATATGGACATCTAATCCTCTGTTTTCCTGGGTTTCAGGTGTTGTCTTGGCTTTTCCTCCACCTTTTTCTGTAGGAGCAATGGTTGCCAGCACCATTCTGAGCATTTGGTAATCTCTAACTAACAAATAGCTTCTCCTGATTCCAGTCCCCTTCTTATAGCCTTTTCTGCTTTTTGGGTGGTCTCTATCTGGCCTAGTTCCTTGGGACTGCTGTTCACCAGTTTCCTAATCCATTCCTCTGGCTCATAGAAGAACTGTTTCCATGAGGAGCTGGGTGGAAGTTAGACCCACCTTGGCTCTTTCTCAAACCAACGACACTTGTGTGCCAGGACTATAGTTTTGTAGTGGAGGTATGCCTTCAAGAGGAGTTGAACTGCCTTAGGTATTCACTGACCTTGTAGAAGTTAACCACAGTTGTATGAAATCAAATACTGTTTCTCAGCTCATACTTCATTCATGCAGGTGTTGTTCAGTTGTAGAAGTGCCTCATAGGATATGAATTTAAACCACAGAATCTTTAAAATTGGCATAAATCAGGCGTACACTGCTGTATCATAATTTCTCCCTGCTTCACCCCTTTCTTCTTCCTGGAGTAGGTGGCACTGCATACTGAAATTCTAGGGTTTATTTTAGTTACTCCAAATTATCTGTGCATTGCTTTTTTATTCCCACAAGGGAAACTGGTTTTAACCATTGTGAAAAAGCTTATCATAGGGAGACTGTGGAATCTGTCCTTGGGAGGTTCAAGGAGTGGTTGAATATATACAAATATCTGTGAGGAAGGATCAACAGACACTTGTTTGTGCCTCCGGGCACAGAATTGAACCAGATGATCTATTCCAGAGGTCTCTTTGAGGCTGATTTTCTTTGATGCTGCTATGAAACCAATTCTCAGCCTCGTGTTCTGCCTTAGTGAGGAGGACCTGTGGTAGTATAATCATAGTTTTTGTCATGCTGTTGTTTCTAAATATGCTTAACCATTAATTTTAATCTGTTGAAGACTAAGAACTTACATCTTTTGCAGTATTTATAATACTTTCTAAAATATGGGCATCTTTTTCAAATTTCTAAATGACCGTATTTCCAAGGGACTACCATCAACTCTCTTAAGCAGGAACAATCCTGGGAACAAGCTTGCTTGTTGAAAGTTTCAACAGAAAGGCATAAATTAATGCTTTCTAAAGGTAAGTGGTTGATTGACTTCTGTAACAAGCTCAGTCACGGTAAACATTACTTGTCCAATCTTCGCAATTTGATAGAAAGTTAGCAGTGGAAGCATTAAATAGAAACACTTATTTTTATTTGCTTTGTTTAAATAAATGGATTCTTAGTCAACCACTGACTGTATGGTTAACTGGCAAAATGTACAAAACTGCAAGGGAAAGTGAATGGATATAGGATATATATATATATATAATATATATAGTACAGGATATACGATATATATTGTTATAGGATAATATAGACCATGACAAAAATTATATTCTGGAAAGTCTATATCCTTGTTGGCCCCATTAAAACTACAACTACCAGTATTCATACTTAAACAGGAACCACATCCACTCTGACTTTCTTTCACTGGAAGTAAATATGTAAAAATGTTTTGTCAGATAGTGAAAAAAAGGGTAGCAAGGAGTAGTACATTGCTAATAAAATTATAGAAATAGGACAGTTTCCTAAGTGCTGCCATGAGGGTATGCATTGACTGTATTGTCTCAATGTAATATTACACCCTCCAGAAAGTTTATAATCATTCTTGTGTAGCAATGAATTGAATCCTGCGATTGACAGCTGAAAACATTACCTAGATTGATGACAAGTCAAAAGGTGTTGCTATTGTGGGGAGTGACATGCTTCTATCAACCTGATTTCTTTCATATCATGGGAATTGGTGAACTGCCCCTAATATTCCCTTCTTCACATTAAAAACACCCAGCTATAAACAAGGTGGCGCTGTATATACAGCATACAGAACAGGTCTGTATGAATGTTTCTTCTTCCGTCTTTCTCTCTGGTCTTTTCTGCATTGCCTTGGCACGTGTTATTCGTCATATTCCTTATGACAGTTGTAGGAAGAAAATGGGGAGTTCCATCCCTCCCAGAAGGCTTTCCCCGTCTTCTCCTTTTTTCCTGCTTCCAAGAAATATGAAAACATTGTTGTTTAATTTTTCCTTTAGCCCACTGTCCCCCACTTCCCTTCAGAAGAGCCCGTTCTGGAGCTATGTTTTGGTCTTGCTGATACTGTGCCAGTCAATTGTTTGTTGCAGCTGAGAAGCATTAATTTCAGAAACTGCTGTAAGGGAAATACCTGTGTTTCTGGACTGTGTATTCTATAAAATCAAATAACTTTGTCGTGCTTTAGTGCTTAAAGATTTTGTTAGGTTAACCTCAAAAGAAAAGACAGTACTTTTAAGGGGTGATGTTTCTCCTTTTCTGCTATGTGACAGAATTTTCACCTCACAAGTGTAGTGACGGAGGCCAGTTTTAAAGAATCCTGTGGTGTCCTGGCATAAAGACATTGTCACCATACACTATTTTTCCCCTCTTGCTCTGCCTTTCCTCCTCATGTGAGTCACATAAGTGGCTTTACATGTCTTTTAGTGAGTCATATAGTACTGCTGATGGATGGTTTCACTAATTCTGGCCTTCCTTTAATGTCACTGTATACAGCCTCTTTGCTACCTAAAATCTAACATTTCACTGGGTTATCTACTTGACGCCTTAATAATAATTCCTTGCTTTCCTTAATAATAATTCCTTGCATGCCTTTTTTTTTTTTTTTTTTGTCATAGCAGTGTCAAAACCTCAAGCTTTTGTTTCTATTTTGAATGTCAGTTTTAAGTTATTAAATCCTTTTTCAAAAATGGATCAGACTGAGCATTAGGCTAGCTGCATACCTCCTAGCACCTTCTGGCAAGGATCAGAAGCCAAGAGTTCCATTCTGCCATGGCTTATTGCTTGCCTGAAAAAGAATCAAAATGCACATAGGAAATTTAATGTGGTGAAAGTGAGAAGGAAAGGCTCAAAGGTTGGAAACAAATGTAAAGACTTTGTATACAAGCGGCAGCTGGAATGTGTGAGACTACATGCAGTACAAAGTGTTCCTCAGAACAGGAAAATGTAAGTCTGTTATAGCAGCCACAGTTTTTAAACAGGGAATTAATTTTGTGATGGTAACATTCACAAAATTCCTAACCCAGTGGTTTCATTCAGTCTGCAAATGAAGGAGACAAGCATCTGGAGACATTGTTCATGTGGTATAGAAAGGGAAGACTAAATTGGCAGACGCCAAAAATCAGTGGGAAAATGCTAACACCTTTCCAGACAAACACCTAGGTGGGAAAATCCTATTTTAGATACTTGGATAGGCAAGATATATTTCTGGAAAAAATGTGGGAGAGAGCCAAAATAGAGCATTTGTTCGATTGCTGTGCCAAAACCAATTGTATTGGCATTACAAACTATGCTTTGGAATTAAAATGAAAAAAGCAGGGAAATTAACATAGTTCAATGTCTTCATTGCTTTCCCCTCAGCAATAGCTTCTTACAAAGTAATGTTTTATTGGTAAAAGCACTTCTGGAGTATTTGTGATAATAGATGTCCTAGAAATGCAATTTTAATAAAAATATTATTTCCTTCCCCACCCAAAATACTAGAATGTGTAAAATAAGCAGTTAAAAAGCATTACTTGCATCATGGCTTTTAAAACTTCTAAGTTTGAAAAATAAAACAGATGCAGTTGAAATGCAGTGTAGTGACTTATTGAGCCATCACCATCTAAACATTAAGAGTCATGCTTCTGGTTTCCATAGAGACAAGTCAGTGCAAAAAATCAGACTGAATTTTCTGGCATTCTAAGATGTAACCATTAAGACCAAAGATTCCTTGTATTGTAAATGGAACATTAAGCATCCATAATGCTTTAAGGATCGTCTGTTCTGCTGTACTTGCATGCAGTTTTTCTGTTGGCCAAGGGTACACTTTGAGATACCTGGCTTTCAAACAGTTCCAGAGGTAATGTAACAAAATTAGTTCTGTCAGGAGTTACTTAGTCTGTAAATGAATCTTGAAATATAATATTTTTTTCTTTTGCATTATGCTGTCCTAGTGATGTGTTTAGATGTCAGTTAATCTTTCTGCTGTTTTCGAAACACTTAATTGTCATATGTGCTGGAGAAGGCTTTCTGAAGGTGGTGTATTATATACCATTTATATCAGTCCAGCTCTCAATTTCTATGTTTTCTTTTAAATATATTTCCACCTGTGTTTTAATATGACTGAGAAATTTGATAACTTTTGCTGTTTTGCAAAAAGCCTAAGAACACTCTCTGGTATATACATCCCAGGGAATGAAAAGTGTTACAGAGCTGTGCAGTCTGCTGTATAGACTTGTGGGCTTCCCTCTGTAAACTTTTTAAAGTAGTATTGTCATGAACTTTCAAGACATATTTTTTGGTTTCTGAGTAATGAGAACTCGTCCTCAGAATCTCATAAACAGTTGTGCAATTGGCAAATGAGCAGGGAACTGACAGAAACATTGGTATTGGAACAAATGGTATAGAGGATACCTAGAGGCAACTGTTCCTTCTGGAGGATGAGCGGGAGGATTTCATCAGAGGATGAAAGAGAGGATTTCATCATTGTGGATGAAATGAGAAAAAAGTAAATAGGCATAGATACAGCTGTTAATATCTATTAAAGACAACAGTGTTTTGCTTCATTACTTACTTTGCTTGCCTACAAAACTTTGATTACTTTGCCTGCAGTGTTTGTAGTGGTTGTATTGAAATTAGAACAAGCAGAAGAGATTTAGATACAAGTAGCAGAGGGTACACTGGCATTTATTTTTCAAGCAGCAGAAAATTAAACAGCTTTAGGATAATTAAACTTCAGGAGTACTAATATCAGCTTTGTTGGGACAGCATTTTTGGGCTTTTCTTACCACTGCTGTTGACAGTAGTTGTCTTTATGTCACAATTTTGATTGTGTCACATGATCAACACTATAGGCAGACTTACATTCATGTTCAAAAGACAAATTTCAGTAATTTTCAGAAGCATCAGAAAATTCAGAAATTCAGCTCCTTTTTGTAATTCAGCTGTAATCCTCAATAAGAATCCATCACATGTCAGAATCAATCAGATGTTTTATTTTTTTGCTTTAGTGAAAAGTGTGGTTCTCATGGTCAAAAGAAATTTTGAGAGGAGAAGAAGCTATATATGAGTAGAGTTAAAAAAACCTCTGAAGCATATCTCTTTTTCTATATGCTTATTATAAGTGTATGATAATGTGTTTTGCCATCACAAAGTAAGTCTTTTCCAGTCTTTTTACTGTCTTTTTCAGCAGCATTGGTTAAATCCTGAAAATGGAAAGTATGGCCTGGTTTGTAGCCAGGCTATTAGAATGGCATCAGAGAATGATTTAAGTTGGAAGGGACTTGTAGAGATCAGATGGTCCAGCTTCCTTCTGTAGGAGGGCTGGTTGTGGAGTTGCTCAGGGTCATCACAGACAAAAAGTCAAAACATGTCTATGTGACAAGCTGAAAAACATCAAAAGAAGTTCAGATGAACTTCTGATGAACTAGCACTTAATTCATCTGACTCATTTGACAAAAATTAGAAACAGTTAAAAATAATTTTTGACATAAGAGATGGGTTATGAAACTAAATTGATTTATGTTGCCATTTTCTTTATTAAAAGTATAATAATTTTATCCTTAGAGTTGTTTTTTGAGGCTCTGTAGTTCATATCAGAAAAAAAAAAAAAAAAAAAGCAAGCCTTGAAATAAACACAAAGGCAGAAAAGAAAATTTTTTGTTGTGGAATGTCTTTTAAGGAAGAGCTGTTAGTTGGACTAGTTCTGCCTACTTCATTAGCACACAATGAGCCAATCTGCCCCAGGTTACTTTCTGTTTCTGATGTTTCTCTGACCTTTTAAGTCTCTAGTAGGCTTGCCTTTTTCTATTGAGTAAATGCTAAGAGGTTGAGTTGATTATTCCTGGATTCCTCCGTGTAGTGTGTGACGAACTGTTGAGCATTTCCTGTTGGAAGACAAGAGGAACGTGGTACATGGTACGTGTCAGCATGCAGAGGGATAGACTTGCTTAGTCCTACAATTAAGTCTTTTTGAAATTGCAAGACCTTAATAGTTCATAAGTCAAAGATACACTGAAGGAATGAACTTTCAAGTTGCATTATTCAAATTAAAACAAAACAAAACATTGGGTTTATTGCTTGGGTTCAAGCGTCTCCCTGTTAACATAAGATGCAGTCATAAAACTACTATCTCTGTTTCAGAATTCATGCCTAGTAAGAAGCCATTCATAATCAAAAGAAGGGACATGGTTCATCACGACTATGTCAAGTTGTCACTGGTCACTGAAGTGACAACTGAATGACTCCAAGATTCGAAATTTTTTGGGAGCTTCAGCTGAAGGCTTTTTTCTAGCACTTGGTTCCAGCCTTGCAAAGCCAGCTGCTTCGACACTGCTATTGGAAGCTCTTGTTGCCCCAGCTCAATTAGACTATGGGACAGGTTAACTTAAACTCCACATCTCATCCACCCTTTTATAACTGTGACATAATATTTACCATCTTTCCATAAAAAAATATTTTAAATGGTCTTTGGGAACTTCCACAAAACTTTTTAGTGTTAAATATATCTAGTGTATTGCTACCAAATAATCAGTCTGGTCTTGTCTGTTAAGCCTGACATCAAGAATAAATCTACCAGCAAAAAGTTAAATAAAAAAGCTAGGTGACAATTTGCCCTATTCAGCCATCAGCAGGAAAGTAAACAGTTTGTCTATGACTGCCTATCTCAATTCTCTATTACAGTCTATTTGCTCTTTCTACCCTGTAATTACTCTGTTGGATCTGTTGAAATATCCTCTGATTCACATTCAAACTATTTTCAGAAACACCCTTTAATTCTGGTGTGATATTTCATTGCTCAGTAAATATGAAGAGGTGCTCAAGATTTACTTTATTATTACAAAATTCTGGATAGCTTTGTGAACTTATTGCTGCTTGAGGTTTCAGTTTGGCTGCAACTGGAAGCTGATTTCCTGGAGAAGTTGAATGCCAAGAGATAGAGGTGGCAACAGTAGGTGGCATAAACTTGCCTCTCCATAGTACTAGCAAACTAAGTTAAGCAGTCCCTCTTCAGTGGGATGCTCTCACCTCTTCTGACATTGTCTCTTTATTATGAGTTCCAGTTTGATTTTTAACTGCAAAAAAACGCAAACAAACAAGCCTTTTAAAATACTGCGTTTCTATAGTTTCGATAATTTCACACCTTGGTCTTGTGCCGTAAGTGTGAGGAAGGGAGACATAGCTGGCGTCCCCAACTGGGCCAGATATTAAGACCATGACTAAACTTCTTCTGCAAGGAAGTTGATGGAGATGACCCAAAAAGGGTGGATGATTTCCTGGCTGCACTGCACAGTTTCTTGTGTGTAACTTCTTTGTGTGGCCACAGGGTTTTACTCCCTGTCCCAAAATGGGAGGTGATGAGGAGATTCACAAGTTTGCTGGATGTCAGAAAGTGTGTAGCACCCACTGGAGGGTTTAGGAGCACAGTGCTAGTTTCTGGGCCTAAGCAAGCTGCTCCCAGAAGAAATACCTATGTGTTTACATATTTGTACCAATAGCTGGAGGGACAGTGTCTGCGCTTTGCACTAGAGGACAAGAGCACGCCACATCCAGATTTTTGGCCTAATACACTGTCCTGGTAAACTTTTTAAAAGCCTACAAGTCCTGGGATACCCCATACTTTTTGTCCTGCTAAGGAGCAAGGATTTATGTTCTACTTTCTATATATGCAGGAATGATTGACTTCAGAGTCTCCATTGGAAAGTTAATGGCTTAATGGCTTTCCTTGTTTCCTTTTTTTTTCCTTTTTTTTTTTTGGGGGGGGTGGTGTGCTATTTACCTTTAGGTTTTTATTCTTTCTCTACTATTTCTGGGATATAGTACTAACCTTGCTTTAGCACGGATGTATGTTATGATTTACTTCTGTAACTGAGGGGATGCTTCTGGGGATTTCTGTGTACAGTTTTGATTTGGAAATAGACTACTGAAAGGTTACAGAAAAAAAGTATAACAAAACCCTTGACAAGCCAAGTCATTACTTTCAGGATCATCTATTATCTTTACCCTAATGTTCTCTCAGAAAAAGATTAAAAGAAATGCTGACTCTACACATGAATCAGTTGAGTAACACAATGATACATTTTCTCAAACTTTTTTGAGGAAAGTAAAAATTCTGTAGTGCTCCAATACTCAGAAGTCCTCGTTGCTTTTAATGACAAAGAAAACTAAAGGAAAAAAAAAAGATACAAATATACTCACTGATATTAGCTTTAGATGAAACAATACTTTGAGAAAGTCAACAATATGTTTTACATGATTATCACTTCAGGCTCTTAAATGAAATACCTGACATAAGAGTTCCTGCTTCCTTACCCCTGCATTAAATGAGGCATCCTTCTATCTGCAGTCAGGCTCAAAGAACCACATCAAAAGGCGTAGCAACTGAAGTAAGCCCCTGTGGAAATCATGTATGTTCTTATTTTTCAGTGTCTTTAGCTTAGGTATATTTTGGGGCATAATGGCAGAATTTTGTCAATCCAGAATCCTGAGTTCAAACCATCAACATGTGTGTGCCTTACACATGCTGGCTTGATGGGTTATTCTGGCTCAGGTGAACTCAGTCAAGAATAAGTTGTTGGGCTCAATAAATGGACACCTACATCTGGCCTCTGCAATTCAGGCTTAATAATCTCCACTATAAATCTGTGAGTCTACCGAATGTACTCCTTTTACAAGTGGAAAGCACCTTTACAGAGATGGCCTGGAGACAGCCAATGCTTTATTTGCTGTCATGGGATGCCTAAGTTTTGTGACTCAATATTAGGATGATATTCAGGGCATTTAACACTAGAACACTGATAGGTTTAACTGACACATGAATCATCTTCTGGTAATGGATCTGGGGTTTGATGATTGAGTGAAATAGATCCAGGAGGCCAGGAAAGCTCAAGAATATTAGAAGCGTAAAAAAAGCACCAGAATTTTCTTTTCACCATTGAATTTGTAATACCAACTTGCCTTTACGACCCAGACTTCTCTTTTCAGTGGCATACATAGAATAAAGATCATATGTCTCAAGGCTGTCATGGAAAATAGCCAATGTGTGGCTGTTACTTTGATTAACTCATAAAAGAATCCCTGAAAAAATAGTATTTAACGACAATTACTGTTGTAACAAGAAGAGATGATTGCATCTGACTGATGCGCTGTCTATGGATTCTTTGAGAAAGTTACTGGCTGTATGAACAGAGAGGAAAATACTGATTGAAATTGGCAATGACCATTCACAGTAGACAGTTTGTGTGTATCTAAAAAGGTTTCACATTGGAAATTATGAATACAATGAACTACTGAATATGAAAATTGGAAGTGAATATGATACTGAATAGAAGTGAACAAAAATCAGCCTTAAATTGAATGTCTGAAATAGAAAAAGAAAGCTGAGGTAATAGAATTCATCATTTATGAACAACATTATTATTTATTCTTTTGTGGCTTCGTTATCCACTTTAATTAGTTTGACACAACTAATGGATAAACTTCCAAATTTTTGAATTACTGCTTAACTAGATTCAGTTGCAAACAGTGAAAAGCCAAGCAATCTGACGGATTATAGAAGGATTTAAATAAATTAAATGCATGTGTTAATAGATGGCAGATGCTGTTCAATCCACTTAAATATGAAAGAATATGTGAGGATGCAGAGTAAAATATCTGTTCGTAGGAAGCTTGTTTCAGAGCACAGGCCAGGAGGGAAAATACAAGTGAAGTACTACAGAAACAAATCATTAAGTCGCAAATGCAGTTAATGGGAGTTTTGGAAAGAGGGGCAGTAGAAAACACTGCCTGGGGAGATACTTGCAGCTGTGGTAGAAAGCCATTGCTTCTGCTCCCAACCGAGGGAAGTACAGTTCCAGGGATGGAATTTGTAGGCTGCCGTGAAGGTTCACTGTATCAGTATCTTCTTGCTTTCTCCTTAAATGATCCTAGAAGTTTGTCCTCTGCAATAAGAGGAGCAGGCGTATTGTAAAGGTCACAGCCAGTGGGACCTTCACCAATAGGTGGTGGTGTAGCCTTGCCTCAGTGCGAATTTGGGGTTGCTGGTTGAGGAGGTGAAAAGGAAATGAAATCCTACTTGTGCAAATTGGAATTACTTGCTGGGTCCAAGTAGCACCTGCGGTTCCTAGGGAAAAAAACAACTTGTGACATTGGCTTTAACACAGTGGTGAAAGGGTTTTGCTTCAGGAAAATATATGCTGGTTATATAGGAGACAAGAGTTTGTGAGTGCTTAGCAGACCCATGTCTCCCTTGGAAAACAGGTTTACAAGAATATTGGGTAAAGTGTTTGCTTAGCAATGCTCATACCTTTCATCAGCATTTTTCAAGTGAGAATTGTGAAGTACAGTGCAGGGCAGTACAGGGCAAATGCTTTTGCTTCCAAGCACCTAAAGGAAACTGACCCTTCTGAACTTGTGCAAGGTATGAAAAGGCAAGAGGCAACAAAGTGCTGGCTGCAGGAGGGTTTTTGCAGGGTTGTCTCTATATTGTTCCAGATGGGAAATATCTTGAGACTGCCTTTTGAGAGAGTTCAAACAGAAGACCTTTGAAGCTGATGTGAGGAGGAAAGCTAAAAGCTGCTGATGGGAAAGAGTAGCTGTTTAAACAATATGTGTGAATAGTTGGCCAGATAATTGCTTTGCCAAATGGTTACTGGCTGTTGGACTTCAGGCCTGAACAAACTCTGGTCCTTAGGACTGAAGCGGTGAATATTATACTCGAGTGCATACAGATAAATGGAGAAATCCATCCCCTATAGAACTGGATTTATTCTTGTTGTGAGGAGCAGTATTTCCGGAGCAGTATTTCCAGAGCAATTGGATGGAGAATGAATTTTGCTTACAGCTCTATCAAGAATTCTGAGATGTTATTTTTCTTCTTTTTTTCTTTCTTTTTTTTGCCTCTCTTTTTTTTTTTTTTTTTCTTTAAGCCTAAGCTTGGGAATAGTCCTCTGTCTGATGCAGGCAGAAGAAAGGATTTGTCCTGGAGGTAGGAGAGGCAAGAAGGACTCCTGGGTCATCTTGAGGTGGTTGCACCATTCTTAGTTCTTCAGACTTTCTGGATTTGCCCCAGATTTCTCACAACAGCCATTGTTGGAATACTGTTACCAGACAGCATCTTTGTATGGGTGATGGAACGTGAGAAAGCTTTTAGAGTTACTGAAGGATAGAATGTGTGTCTTTACGCTGTCTCTAAATACACAATTTAGAATCTCACTTAGTTGAGCAAGTTGATGCAAAGTTGGGGAAGTCACAAATTAAACAGGAAACAAGGTTTTCACAACCTTATGTTTTTGGATGCTGTGTATACTTTTATGTTTGCCAGGTAAACACTTCAGACCATCAGCCTTCCTCTAGATGGTTGGATCTTTGTGTTATTTTAAGTTAGAACTTATGTGAAAATGGATATGCAAATAAACTTTCCACATAAGCTGGGAAGACAACTGCAGTAGTAGATGCTGTCATGGCAGGGTGATGGCAGTGAGCCTGTTATAAACTAGGGACGCCATTTAAAAGCACAAGCAAGGTATTGTGACTTTCTTCAAGGTGCTCACAGGCATTCTACTAGTTAATACACAGCATATACTTACTGTTTTCAATGCAAATCATGAATTTATTGATTCAGTTATCAGCCCTCAGGTGAATGATGATAATAGGACTGCTTCTACAGCAAGCTTGCAGAGAATGATAAGTACACCTTTTCATGATAATGAGCCATTAGGAAACTGCAATGGAAATCAAGCAGTAGAAAGGATAGACAGAACTTTCACTGAGAACCGTGTCCATGTGCCGAGCACCAGTGATGGTGCGCCACAGAGCACGATCATCCTCAGGACTAACCAGTGCAACTGTTTCTGGAACATCAGAAGCCTCAAGTCAGACAGTGTATGCAAGAGACAATGCCACTCTCCGGGTCTGGGGGTGCAGCGAGTGCTTGGAGCCTCTCGCTGAGGAAGGGGCTGGGAAGTTGATGTCCTGCCTGCAGGAGGAGGGTCTATGTAAATGTGTAAAGATGCTGAAGGAGAAGGTCAGCAGACTGCACAGCATCAAAAACGATCAAAAAGAAGTTGACCAGGTCTTCACCAAGACCATGCAGCTACAGGAGCCTGAGTGTCCAGCTGTACTGAAGGAAAGGCAGACAATCTACATTTTTGTGGCATTTCACAACACAGACTCAAGTTGATGTAGAGACTGAAATCCAACTTTATTACAACCAATCCCCTTTTTATCTCCCTGTTCAGTACTTTCCCAATCTGCACATACATACAACATTCAATCTCATTTCCCCCTGTAAAACTCTCCAGGTAAATAGTCCAATCACAATGCTGCAGACCCTCTCATAACCCCCACATCGTCTGGCCTTCAATGCCCCAACTCATCGTCCCAGGGCTTGTCAAAGAACCAAGGCCTCAGAGCTCATTCCCAAACTGTTCTTCATGCAAATCTTACTGTCTTCACTCCCCACACATTTTTTAGGCTGGAAAATGGTGACAAAGTCTGGAAGCTTGTGACTTCTGGTACCCACAGGAGAGGATCAGTGTTCTGGTAGCAGATGAGAGACTGGGAGCTATCTTATGTGAAGAACCAGACCTGGATGAGCCTGAGCCACATAGAAGTGCCAGGAGGAAGCAGCAAGGGATTGCTATGGTGGGCAAAGCACGGCACAGTCTGGTGTCTTTGTCTGCTGTCAAGGTTGGTTTGTTGCTGTTGCATGGACCTAGGATGTTGAGGGACTGCTGAGCCTGCTCCAACCCTCTGACTATTAACACTGCTTCTCTTCCATCTGATACAGACAGAGGAGAGCTGAAGTATATTAAATGTGACTACATGGCTCTGGAGGTGAGGGTCAAGACCCTGGGGGCTCAGGTGGTTTTCCTCTTGATCTTACTGCTGGAGAAAGAAGGGCTTTTACTTTTAAATAAATGTCTCAATACGTTTCAAAGATAGATCCAGTTATTCCTCTTGTTTTTTGTGAGCCTCTTCAGAAATAAAGTCAAATGCCAAAAAATGCTTTTAAAACCAAAATACACTGTTAAAAAGTGTTTACATTTTGAAATAGTATTAACCTTAATAGTATTCTGGTTTAGGTCTCTGGAATATGTGGAATACCTTTTAGTAATAATATTTTATTTCTTTTTATTTGAATCAACCCTCAGTATTGGGGAATATTTCTGTAACTGGTAGAATGCTTGTAAATGGAATAAACTTCAGTAAGTTTTAAGCATCTTTTAAAGTTTAATATGTGCATGATCTCATATGCAAAACACTTCACTCTTTATAAGAACTAAGCCCTGATCTGTGAACTTTGAAAACACGTTCTTCTTTTCCTTTCAGTGCTAGGAGAGATTTTATTCATGTAGGACTTCAGAGTTTATGCCAAAGGTTGGGTCTTAAATTTTTGTATGGAATTGGAGATGCAATGAATGAATCCAAAGTGAATGTTTATACTTACTTTAACAGACTTCTGTTGTGCAGAATTGCAATTTAAGTCTTGTCTCTTCTCCCATGGAAAACAGTAGCAAGTTGAAACATTAAAGAAAAACCTCATAACTGATGTTTGGTAATTAGGAATATAGGAACTCAAGTTGGGCTATAGGCTGTCATAGCATTACTAGTTATATTTTGTCAACAAAAGATGTTCAGCATGTACTGCTGCAGAGAGCAGTGACAGAGCAGTGACAGGGTCGCATTAATGACCACAAGAAGTTTTGATTTTTAGTGCCTCTGGTGTTTCAGTGCACAGAAAAAAAGAATGAAAATGAAAGGCAGTGCTCCTAATTTTTCTTTATTGGAACAGCTGTAGGAGGGTGTTTCCAATTTTGTCGAAGCCAAAATTCCCCTTGATGTCACTAAATGTGCTGTGGTTTTGTAAAGCCTCTAAAGTCATACTTTGTCATCAGCCTCTTAACTACTTGTCTACCATTAATATGCAAATGTTGTGATAGAGAGTTCATTCAATCACTGTGTTACTCTACAGAAACACTGGTGAACTTGGTTTAGTTATTTTCATGACTCATCTTAGAAATCTTTATGAAAATACTTCAGAAATGGATTTCTGTTTCAATTACTTGGTACAGAGTGGCAGTAATTACAATGAACTAAAGATACATTTATCAATTAGTTGTTTGGTAAATTTCTTCTGTGGTTATTCTAAACTTCCTTGCCAACAGTTGGTGAAGGCATGGTCTGAAATGCACATTTTTTCCTAAATTAAAACTTAAGTCATTAATTTTGTACTGTAGTTATCTCTGGTAGGATTCCTATGCTGAGCTCTGGGTGAGCTTGTGCAGTAGAAACATCTGGTTATTTGGCAGATTCTGCAGACAAATGTGTTGCCAGCTTTAGAGCTGTCTCCTCATTTGTCTTATGGTTTGGCTTTTCTTGGCAGATCAACACAAATTCCTTAGTGCCATATTTTTTTCCTGATTTTCTTTTTATGGTAAAGATGGTAATTCAAGGGCTTTAAGTTTCTTAGTGGACGTTTATATGGTAAAAGTTCTTCTTGGAATATCACTGAAAGAGCACAAGTAACAAGGAAGAAAATTCTGGAGGTAGTATAAATCATTCACCAAAATTATAAATAAAAATAACCTCTTTGTGTTTTCATGTAGCACAGAAACCTGCTGAAAATCTCAATCAGGACAATGATGTGCACTGTCCAAACACTGATAATCATGATACTTATTACCCTGGAGAGCATTATGCTCTGGCAGTATTTGCACAAAATATATCTCAGCGTGCAGTGCGCAAATTTTTGCAACTGAAGTTACAAAGGCCCATGAGAAAGCCCCAGGTTATCTGGCAGCATTTCTCAAGGCTTCCTGTGTGCTGAAAAAGTAAAATAGCTTTTCAGGAAAAATAAATAACTGGATGTGGGGAAGAACTTAAACAGGTGAAGTTCAGGTCAGGTGTAAGGAAGAAGTTCTTTATTATGAGGGTGGTGAGGCACTGGAACAGGCTGCCCAAAGAAATGGTAAATGCTCCACCCCTGGCCAGTGCTCAAGGCCAGGTTGGAGGGAGTCTTGGGCACCATGGTCTAGTGAGGCATCTCTGCCCATGGCTGGGGGGTTGGAACTAGGTGATTTTAAGGCCTTTTCCAACCCCAACCATTCTATGATTCTATGATTATGGCATTTTAGGTTGTGCTTACTTTCATAGTTTTTTATTATGATTCCTATAGTGAGTTTTGTCTTCCCTAGACAATAGATGAGTAACATAATCTTGTTGGATATTTAATTTTTTATCTCTTTTGTCTCATTCACATAAATGCTATTATGGAGAGTTATTTGCTTCACATTAGTTTACTTGTATAAATTTGACTAGCCCCAGAGGAAATGTTAATCTCTTTTGATGTAAATTCTGCTTCATACGCCAAGACCAGGTGGCAAGGCTAGATATTAATGAGATCATAAGGGGTTTAGACAGTTTCTTCAGCATGCAATTCTTTATCCTGTTTTATTATAGTCAGACCATTCATCCGGTTACATCCCCTGAACAGTTTTTGTGACTCCACCAACTACTTCTCTCTAATTTTGTTCCACGGTGCTTGCAGAGCTCCTATGTGTATTGGGGCTGTGTGGTACACAGTCTGCCTGCTTGCTTCATCTAAAATTCCCAAATAGTGGTTTGCCTGTGGATAAAACTGTTGAAAAGGAGACAATTTCTAAACTGCAGTAATTGAAGATTGATGTAAAAACACTATGTAATGAAAAAGCAGAAAAGTTGGAAAAGTTTTTGTGAGGACCTATAGACTTATTCTAGCCTTTTAGAATGAAACTCAGTTGAGTGTTTTGAAGCTGATCAGCCTTTAAAATGAATCCAGATTAATAATTTGGTGATAAATTGTCTGAATGGCATTATGTTTCACATCATTCCCTTCTCTTTATGTATGTAAAAGTGTCCTATACTGCCATAGTAGTGAACTATCAGTGGAAAGAAAAGCATTTCTGAAGCAGAGCCTGAGTGAATGGCGGCATGGTACTGAGTTGCTGGCTGGGTCTGAACCATGGCACATATCTAGACTTGGCAAAGATAAAAGTAACCCTGTTTTATTACTTTTAGTCCTAGTACACTGGAATAATTAATCAAGAACATATTACCCGTGTGAAAATATGTTCCCTCTGGTGCTGTCAAAATAGGTGTGACCTTAGCATAACTGCTGCAAAAAGTGATGGCCAAACAAGAGAATTCAGATTTAATTCACTTTGATCTCTTTTTGAAACAGTAGACAAACACATTTATGTTATCTTTTTTTTTTTTTTTTTTCCAGCCTCATTTTCTTCTTTTTTAAAATGCCCGTTCCAATTCTAGGCATAGGCACTTCAGTATAAATGAATACTGATGATGAATTAATTCAGTCTCCACTAGCTCTTCATAGGCTAAAAGTAGGTTATGGTACAAAACTCTGGTTTCTTGCTGAAGTGCTAATTTGAGGCCAGCAGAGGTACATAAGAATGAATTATTTCACTCATGTTTGTTTCACTCATGTATGTTTTTTTTTTAGGAGTATGACACTAAAAATGAAGCTGGCTTTCTAAAACTGGCTACAAAATGTCATTGTGGCATTCTACTTTTATCTCCTAACTGTGCATTGCTATATTGTTGTCGTGGTTTAAGCCATAAATCAGCCACGCAGTTTGTTCACTCACTTCCCCCTTTTTCTTCCCTCTGCTCCT
>JAOEHY010017960.1:0-33638 GCA_025447955.1 Psilopsiagon aurifrons | reverse complement strand
CATGTCGTGCTATGCTATGGAATACCTCTTTGGTCAATCTGGATCAGATGCCCCGTCTCTGCTCCCTCCCGGCTTTCCAAAGAAAAAAACAACACAGCTCCACACTTGCTACCAAAAAGGAGAAAAACGACTGCTACTGCCGAACCCAGGACACACATACAGTATAAATAATAATAATAAAAAAATTCATTTAAAAATAAAAAGAATTTAAACATTTTAGTTTAATGCTTCCATATAGTAACACCTGGAACTCATCTCATATGAATTCAAGTGGTACAACAGAGTGGGAAACATTACTTGATGCACAATAGGACTGGGGCTTAGCCTAGCAGCTGGATTAATACAGGTAGATAGCTATATTTAAGGCCATCTTAGTATACCTACACTGTATTGGTGAAAGGGTCTCACTCGGATTAAAAAAGTGAAAAAGAAATGTGGGGATGAATTAGTTTAGTATTGTATGTATCCACAAAACACATGGAAAAACCAAATGAGGATTACTGATTACTGAGAGACATAGTGAAATTGCTGTTAGAGAAGCCTTTGTAGGATTACACCAAGAAAAGAAGAGATAGACATGATGGTCAGAGGTTTTGCTGGCAAGTGGTTTAAGAGTGTCAGGACACTTATGATGAGATTGCTCTGAAGTTAGGGAGAGTTACTTGGTGTGGGACCTTTGCAAATAATTAAGAGTTCATTAGCACTAATTGCCATTATCAGTTACTTTTCCAGCAGGACATAAGTTATTGTTCTCTATATTTCCTATCTTGAAAAAGGTAACTGCTCACCAGCTCTGTAAACAAATTGAGATCACGTGTGTACCAAGGTAAGAAGAAAACATTTGTGGTGCTTTTTTGTTCACTGTAAATCAGCAGAATAATTTCATCTTATATGGCCTGCTTCTGTCTTGCAGTGTATTTCTCTATCATTTAAGAAAGGTAGTTTATCTTTTCTTTCTTTTTCATAGCTGTAGTGATCTTAGTGTTTTGCTGCTGAAGTGAATGCTCTGGACAAGGTCTGGCACAGGGTAGGGAAGCTCTATGTTGATGGCCACTTTTATTGCTATGGTTAATTGATTAACTGAGGATACCCCTGCCTTTGTCTCAATCAGATCAAGATCCAGCCTGTTCCTGTGACTATCTGGTGTAACTTCTCACTTATTTCAGATTTGGTGCAAGCTGGCTTCTGAAGAGGCTTTCTCTGTCTGCACTATTATTAGACCCTTATGCCTAGACTTGGAAGACCCATCTTGGCACACTCAATCCTATAAGCAACTGAAAGGTAAAATGTCCATGTGTAATTTATCAATCACAGACATACACTGAATTTTCCAAAGAAATCCAGGTAGCTCTCATTCATGTGAATGCATTCACCTAACTGGGATAAACACTAGCACTGGGCTACAAGTGAGCAAGCTCTGAGTTGGGATGGGGCTGCCCAGACCACTCTGCATTTGTAACCTACTCCCATATTTGTGAGACCAATTCCACCTCAGCCAAGATGGTGGAAGGATGTCCTTTTGTGCCCACTTTCAATGCAGGTTCTTCTGCTGCAGATGTGGGTGAGCCTCCTGTTGCTTTCCAGGAGTTCCTAACCAGGGTCTTATTTGTCCTTTTAGCTACTTGGACACAAGTTGCTTCAAGCTGTTGACTTATAAAAACCTCTACTTTTAGTACCTCATTCTTTTTCTTCTCCACAACTACTGCTGGAACAGAAGTAAACATTAGTTAAATGCATCAATTGATTTTCACATCAAGGTGTAAGTGTCCTGACAACAGTAGCCTGGGAGAGAAAAGAAATAACAAGGTTCATATGTTTGTGCCATTTGAAAAGCCACAAACTGCTTCTCTCTGTAAAATGATGACTCAAATTTGGTGGTGTAGATTCTGCCCTGCCTGTAAACAAAAGTACGGTTAATAAGGTGTGAATCTTACTCTACTGTCTACCAGACTGGTGTTGTCTGCTCAAATATGCTGCTCTTTATCAAATTACCATCTTAAAAGATGCAGCAGAAATGGGTGTTCTGTAGTGATACAAGCACAATAAGCATATAGTAAAATCTCATTTGTCATAAAAGTGCAACAAGAAGGAAGGGCTAATAGAGGTACAGTGTACAGAAACTTGAAGTGACTTGCTCCATGTGAAGCTGGGACCCCACGTGTCCCAGTGTCCCTTGGAACACTTTACTTACCGGAGAACACAACCCACTGCAACAGCAGTCAAACATAAAGGTCTCATTTTAAACTTCTGAGCCTGCCATTTTCTCCCTAAAATTCCCAAGCTGAAAGCAGTTCTAATGACATAAAGTTCATAACAGAGAGCTCTGTTCTGGAATGTCTGTCTGATGAGCCATGGCAAAGCCCTTTGTCTGCTGTTCATAAGAAGCCAGAAACCTTCATTTCTGTTCACAGCAATTAGTACTTGTTTCCTGGAGACACAGCACTGAGACCAAGTCCAAAGTGAGGAATGACAGCTTATGTCACACAGGCGGGCACCAAGCATATGGGCTGTCTCAGACAATCTGAAATGCACTTCTGCAGTGAAATGTGTTACGTTTAGGTTCATCTTTTTCACACTGACCTCTTACATATACATCCTCACAAATGAGTCAAGGTTGAAGTAGTTACTGGGTGTCAGCATACATTACTTCAAAACCTACTGAAAAGAAATTAAGGGCTCTCTACATCCAGAATTATTGTCACATTTGGCTCATATTACATACTGAAGAGTAAGCAGAGCACAACCTGGGGGGGGGGTCTACAGCTCAGACTTTGCACTGGTGTGTCGCAGTTTCCTTACAGCCCATCTAAATTGTGCCTGTGCCAGATGCTGAAGAATTATATCTGAGACAATTCTGAGAGTTATATCTGGAACTCCATAGAACAGAAGTAAGCAGTGGCTGCTTTGAAGAGGATTTAAACTCTGTCTTATTGACATCCTCTGCCTTACTCTCTCTCCATGTGGAGAACAAGTCTAGGTGTTCTTGTTTTGCTGTGCCCTCTGACAGGATGAGCTGAAGAAATTCCAATTGTCTTCAGTTGGTCTTGTGCTGCTGAAGCCATGGCTGTGTCTGGGTGCTGGTGTCTTCACTTCCAACTATAGCATTTTGTACATAGTTCCTATTTATATTTGCTTCCAGTGGCTGTATTATTTTTAAGCAGGGTGAGCCCATCACTCCCCGTCAGTCTTGCTGTGGCCGTTCAATGAAGGAGCAGAGGCAGGAAGAAAGCTCACATGCTGCTGAGCTGAACTCAGCTGAACTGGCCTGAAATCAATTTGCTTGCAACAGTTTGACATTTTAACAAAACAGGGGCAAGTAACTATCATTTAATTTTTATCGTGCTAAGAATGGGAATCCAGAGAGCAGAAAATGACATCTTCTTTGCACTTGGAGATTTGAGGCAGTAGGAAGGAGGGAATCCATAAGTTGATTTTGATTTTGCATTTAAATGCCACTTTTTTTCCCACCAGGGTTCCTGAATGCCTTTAATTAAAGAAGTCTGGTTTAATTTATATCTTGGCAATCTGAGAATTAACTAGTTAGAGAAAAGAAAGGAAAGAAGCATGGTCTAGTTGCAGGTCTCAGCAGGCCGTGTGTCAATAGCAACCTCCAGGATAACATTTTTATTTCTACAAGATAGGCTTCTTCCTTTGTTACACAACTTCCCTAGTAATTATACATAATGACTGCAGTTTTACATAATGGCAACACTTATATATAATGACTGCATGGTCCATGACAGCTTAACTTCTACTGTATTGGTCTTTTAGCTTTCAGTTGTATAATATTTAAGGGAAGAGAAGACAACCTGCACGCCGGTGAGGAGCTGCCAGTAATGTGTGTCTTTACTCTTAAAAAAGATGGAAGAATGGGAACAAAATTGTCTCCAAACTACATTCAAATGCCAAACTTCAAGCAGTGGGACCCACTTGCCAAGCACATAAGTTATCCTTGCTATCCAGAGCCTGCATACACAACAGAGAGCACCAGCTCCAGTTGACATCCAGCTTGCATCCAATTTTTTGAGTCAGCTCTCTCAGAATAATCACCTTTGCTTTATAGCAGAAGCACAGGTGGAGAGCTTAGAAAAGCAAGTGTTGAGTTAAAAGCTGTAAGGGTGAAATTCCCACCTGACAGGAAAGCTGATGGTCCATACACATGCAGGTCGGGAAGTCTGTTTTGCTCAGGAGCTGCTGCTATATGTTCCTAGACTGAATGGGCATTTCCCAAGAGCTTCAATTTTAGAGGTCACTGAATGACCTTCCTCTGCCTGAGCAGGGTTAACAGCTCTTGGAGTGCCAAGGGGCCATAAAGAAAGTAGTTAGATAACTCACTGATTCTGCAGTATTGCATCTGTGGTCCTTTTTATGTGTGCTGCCCGGAGTTGTACTTTTATATTTCACTGGAATGATTTTGCAGTTCCTGAGAGAGTTCAGAAAGGACAGTGCACATCCAAGGAAGGAAGAGAGGCTGGGAAAATGGATAGTACTGCTAGCACCAAGGAAAGGGGATCCCAGCCTTCAAGGTTTCTAAAACCCCTTCATGAAATACGAAGGGTTGTCTATTAAGCCCTTAAAATGATATAAAGCCCCTAAAAATTACATAAAAGCCCAGTGGATTACCAAGCATTAGATCAATTTGTCAAGTGTATTCTTTCTGGACATGTTTAGAGCCATTGGTTAATGAGAGGAGATACAACATGCCATACATCTGGCCTCATGAGAGGGATATGTCAGACTCTGATTCCCGTAAAGGCTACCGTAACTATCTGTGAGGAATGCATCTTATAGCTCTGAGGATATCTCTGAAAATGCGATAGCTTAATTCTGTTGGTTCTTGCCCTTCAGGTAGTTGAAGTGTCCTGGATTAAGCAGTAGCAGTCATTTTTCTCCTTCTTATAGCTGGCGCAGTGCTGTGCTTTTTACTTTCTGCCTGGGAACAGCGCTGATAACACCAATGCTTTTAGTTGTTGCAGTAACGTTTAGTCTGACCAAGGACTTTCTGAGCCTCATGCTCTGCCAGGGAGGAGGGGAAGCTGGGAGGAAGCAGAGACAGGACACCTGACCCAAACTGACCAAAGAGGTATTCCATACCACAGCAAGTCATTCCCACTATATAAACAGGGAGCAGTTACCCGTAAGGATTAGATCACTGCTCCATTGGGCTGGGTATTGGGTGGTGAGTGATTGTGTTCTTTTCCCTTGTATTTCCCTTGTCATTGTTATTATTGGTGGTAGCAGCAGTGGTTTGTATTATACCTTAGTTACTGGACTGTTCTTACCTCAACCCATGGGAGCTATATTCTTTCGATCCTCCTCCCCATACCCCCGGGAGCTGGGGGAAAGAAGGAGTGGGGAGTGAGTGAGAGAACTGAGTGAGTTACAGCTGGGCTTAAATCACGACAGCTGGCACAGGAAGATGAGTTTAGTTTATCCTACAAGTGTGAAGAAATGTGGGGAAGGAAAATGGGCCTTTCATTCTACATTATGCTCACCTTATAAACACTTTCTTACTTGATGAGTACAGGTAAATCTATTCTGCTTGGTTTGGTCTACTGTAATCAGTGCTTCCACTGAGACATACAGCCTGAGCAGCTTTCTGGAGAGGCCTTACCCACACTAGCAGCAGGAGTTTCTGAACTACTGAATAAACAAATGCATGGCTTGTTTTTTCCTCATCCCACTCTGAGGACACCTTGCATTTGCTGAACAGGAAGATACACTTCTCCCTCAGTCTGGCCTCCCAGATTACCAGCAGGACCATTTCCTGGGCCTTTTTAAGTGCAGTGTATCTGGCCAGGAGACATCCCAGCATGTCTCAGGAACCTCTCAGAGCCTGAGCCAAAAGGTTATAATCCCGTGCTCCTCATTACCTGCAATTAGCCAGTTCTTTGTACTGTGTATCCCACAATCTCCTTGCTGATACCACTTTAAACTGTGTGCCTGTTGAGAGCTTTCCAGCTGGTTAGTTTCTTTGTTGATGCACTGAGTGTGTTGGCAAACTCAGATCGTTATCAGGAACATGTGTTCGGTTTGTGCTATGTAGCCTGAAATACTACATAGAAATATTTCCTATTCTTCTGTCTGTATTACCACAGGAGTCTTGTACAGCTCTCGTTTAATCCCTTGATGGCACATACAAATCCTGCCTGCCAGCCTAGCATCTACCCGCATTTCTGTCATTGCAGGATGCTTATCACCACCTCTTCTATGATAATTTATTCAGGTACAGAAAATTCTCTGCTTTGGTTTCACATACCATTCTCCAGCGAAAGCTTCTGATGGTGACCTACCACATAGAATCATAGAATAGTTAGGGTTGGAAAGGACCTTAAGGTCATCTAGTTCTAACCCTCTGCCTTGGACAGGGACACCTCACGCTAGATCATGTTGCCCAAGGCTTTCCCAGCTTGGCCTTGAACACCACCAGGGATGAAACATTTACCACTTTTCACGACCTGTTCCAGTGCCTTACCACCTTCACAGTAAAGAATTTCTTCCTTATATCTAACCTGAACTTATCCTGTTTTATTAGGACCCATCACTCCTTGTCCTATCACTACAGTCCCTGATGAAGAGTCCCCCTCTGTTATTTATCCATCATTTGTGAATCAACCTAACAAACCATTTTATCTAAAATTAATATGATACAGAGCCAACAATGATCAATCACACTGTGTTATGTGGATTTTATTCTTGCTAGTTAACATTTGTATTTGACCAATGGTCAAGGACTCTGATCAGAATTGAGACTCAGGCTTGAATTTTATGGGGAAGGAGACACTTTGAGCACCCTAGCAAAAGTTGCCCAATTGATTTACTTGTGATGGTTAACCATGTAAGTAGCTCACAGTGAGTTACATCAAGGATGTGATCTGACTACAGTTTTCTTTTTCTGGTTAATCCAAGTAAGAGTCTGTCTTGTTTAATATTCAGTATAGAATTAAGACTAATCCTCACCCCACCATCTCCCAGTTATGATGTGTGTGATTTTGTATTGAATTCCTTTTTTTCTGTCTCCTATTCCCAGTTCCATGTACTGCTTCTCTGACTACGTAAGCTAAAAAGAGAAGTCCTGATGCAGAACTGAAGACACCAGCCATGACCATGCTGAGCAATCCACACATACAAAAATTTAGATTTGAAAAGTTTTCTACATCCAGTTGGAAGAGGTAACTTTGTGTCTTTCTTTGGAGCATATGGAAGACTTTGCTATTTGGATTGTAAATTGGCACACAAAATAAGAGCTGGTTCCTGTGTTTTGTTTAGCCTCGGTTGTCCGAAACCTTTGCTTTACCAGTTTGATGTTCACCCACCAAAGGATATTCCTACAAGGGGAAAGAGCATGTCTGTGGGGTTTTCCACCTGCAAGAAGGCTCCAGAGTCAATAGTTACAGCAGTTGCTCCTTAACTTTTATGACATTTACAGCACTGATTTTTGATCTCTGCATTTCAACCTGCCTAGACTATAACTTTGTTTCCTTTGTTTTCTGTCAAATAACTTGCAAAACATTTCCCAGAGGCAACACAGGAAGGGATAAAATGATAAAAGAGATAGGGATAAAATGGCAACAACCGTCCTTCAAATAACCCTGCAAACCATCAGTAGTACAGTTTCTAGGCTACAGAAAACAACCAGCAGCGACATGGGTACTGCATGTATCCACCTTTTTATTTAAGTTGTAGCTGAGTTTCTACAGTTTACCTCAACTCATGCAATGATTCAATAATTCTTTCGATCTCTGGAAACCGTGGTAAAGTTTCTTGCATTTCATGTCTCTGTTTAACTTTCAAAATTAAATCAATAACACTTTGTTCAATGAGAAACTTCTGAACACAGGCATAACTGTAAACTTGGGAATAATCTAATTGACTTCAAAGGAACTAAAAGATGCTTAAGCACCTTGCTGAATTAATAACTAATTGCATTATAACTTGAGGAAACAACTTACTTTCATTTGCAAGTTCAGTGTAATTTATTCAGACTTCCAATTATAGATGGAATATTCAGATCCGTATGAATAAACACAGTAGCATATTTGAAATTGCAAACTAAAGCTTGCACGAGGAAAAGACAAGCTTTAGATATACAGGAAGAAGCTAGTCTAACACAATATCAAAAGCTCATCCACAAAATTGATGTTTCTGCCTTTACCTTGCAAGCTGAAAGATTGTAAGTACTGACAGTATAAAATTACATAGATAGGAGGAATGAATGAACTACTGGAAGGCAATGAAGGATCTATTCAAAAGAGTTCCTTTTGCTTTTCCTGCTGAAAAGGTTTCTTTTACTTCTCCTTTACAGAAAATGCTGTAAAAGTTTTTGTCATTGAGTATTTTGTCGTTCAGAAACAACAAAAAAGTTTCGATGGTGTTTGAACAGATTTCAAGAATCTTGCAATGTGTTATGACGAGAAAATACATTTATTAACTGAGGGACAGTAACAAGGCTTTTTTTTTTTTTGCTAAACCCAGACAAAATGTAACCAAATTACTGGACTGGTTAGACGATAACCTCTCTTCCTTTCTCTCTTCCCAAGGACAATGGAACTTTCTTCAGGTGAAAAAGTTTTTTCTTTTGCCTGAAATCATTGTGAAAGATTTTATTATCTTGAAAATCCATTGAAAACAGGAAAGTTTAATAGAAAACTTTAAACTCCAGTGATAAAATAGGATAGTGCTGTTAATTCAGACGTGAATGCTTTAGGAATTGACCTGGAATTTTCCCTTGAAATAGACATTTACAGAACACTGTCTTTTGTTTGCAAAAGAAATCCCCTTTGTGGGTATGAGAGACCACTAATAATCCTTCACACTGGCTTTGAGCAAGAAGCATTTAAATAAGGGAAGATTATTCAGCTAATTTCAACTGGTGCATGATCATATGGCAGTAAGGCTTGAGCTAATTTAATCATTTTGATGAAATTACAGCCAAGACTAATATAGTTTATAAGAAAGAGTAAAGCTGAGTTTCCCACCATGATGTTGACAAAGATCCCATACCTTATTCATCACTGTTGCAAATACACCACATCCTTCCTGTGCTGCGGCAGTCACCTGCTGTCTGAATGCAATTATAAAAGTTATGTGTTATAATGATAGCAAGCTGGAAGAAGCTTTTCTGCATAAATCAAAATACCTGGAGGTTTGCAAGTTACCTCAATTTACATCAGGGTCCTGACCTGCAAGGAATAAAATGATAAAAATGTCTTTTCACCTTTCTCAATTACTTCAAATGTTGCCATAAGCAACTGGAGAGAATTGCTTTTCCATTACTGAAGACAAAGCACGTGGACTGCTGAGTGGAGGTGGCAGGAGGCATTCAGAGAAGGGGCAAAAGTAATTTACAGCATCCCTTTGTCCTGATCAGAACTTATCTTGTTATCCTGCAAAGGGCAGATAAGAAAAGCCTATCGGGCATCTCCTGTCTTCAGAAGATCTCTTTGTGAAGTCTCTTTTCTTGAGTAGTAACTGCCTCACCTGCTGCAGACAACCTTACATATGTTTCTTGTCTGCAGAATAGGGTCCCAGAATTTTTGCTTAGATGAGATAGGTCACTCTCAACTGAATCAAAGGAAGGGATATAATCAGGTTGTGTTGATGGTGCTGACATATTCTGTGCTGTAGCAACTTCTCTTTCCTCAGAGGTTAAGTGCATCACAGTATGAGACTTAACAAGCAAGTGATCTGGTTACAGTATTTGTAGGGCTCCCATTAATCCAGGTTTCTCATGCAGGAACCTGAATCACTGCTTTGTAAGGAAAGAGAATCCTTAAGCTGCTATGGATGAGACACTGAGGCTCAGAAAGTGAATCAGCTTGTATGTCTACTTAACTGCCTTCAGCTCTTGGAGTAACCCCAAGCACCTGCATGTTAAATGGCATGGAGGCTGCTGGGCTGAGGGACAGAATCATGCTTTAGCATGAATTCCTGCTGTCCTGATTGAACACAGATGGAGAGCTCCATGGCTCCTGTCTACCCTGTTTCCTTCTTGGTACAATCAGGGCATGAGTTTAAACAAACCCAGGTTTCATCCCAAGATGGAGAAATGGGGCTGCAAGAGCATGTCCCAGGATGACTAAACTGGGTTCTTGGGTAGGCAGCAGACAGGGACTGTAGTCTGAATCATCAGTCAGCACTTAACACTCATTGCAACAGTGAGCTCAGATATTGCCTGAGGACCTGGGCCTGGCTGGTGTGCACCAAGCAGAGGTCTTGGGGAAATGAGGACTGACAGACAGGCTTTCTGAGTCAGACACTAGCCCTGATTCAGACACAAGTGTCTGTCCTGAGGCATTTTTCCCTTGACAGTTCTCCCATGTAATTCCTATCAGATCCTAGATGACCAGAGCAAATAATGACAGAGCTACACTAAGGATGAAACCCCAAATATTATATAAAGGATTTGCAAAAAAAGCAACATTAGGATAAACCTGGGCAATGTACCCTGAGCCCTTCTGTTTGAGGATGTCTTTGCAAGGCTTGCTAGGAGCTCTGGGTTTGAACACCACCCTGTTTCCCCTGAACTTATATAATCTCTTAAACCTTGACTACAGTACCCAGGCTGTGTCCCTCCTGAGCCCCTAGGAATAGTATGACAAAAGGCCAAATTTCAGGCTTGTCACATGAACAGAACTGGTGATATTTCTGTTGTAAAACAAGCTGTTAAGACCTGATACTGAGGCCTGAACATGGAAATTACAAGCTGCTTTGAGAGAGGGGACTTCAGTCTCTCTTAAAAGCTCCAGAGAGTACTGAATAGGACCAGAGATCTCCAGTGCATTGCAGAATAGGAAAAGAGGCTCAGCATTGGGACCAAATATCAAATACCCACACAACCCCACCACCTGTCAATCTGCGAGCCCACTGGATAATGTGAATCTCTCATTGGCTGGATTGGTTTTATTTTTTTTTTAATTAGTTTGTTTTCAATAAATATCTGAAAAATCAGTTTTATTTTCTGAAAATGTCCTTCCATGAATCAGTTGGGATTCTTCAAGAGGAACAAAAATGTTCTGCAAACATCCTTTGGAAACAAGGCTGTGCAATGTTTTATCTATTTCTTTTTTAAAAGAATGGATTGAAAACTGTGGATGGTCTTTTACCCCCCTTCAGGACTGCAACGCACTGATGAAGCAGTATGGGAAACCTATTCAATAGCATATCTATGGATAAATCGAAGAATTCCCTTTCTGAGGCTTCTTATTCTTAGCACTAAATTCCATTTCACAAAGCATATGCGCATGCATCTCTAAAGTATTACTCGAAAAAATCCTCTTAATACTTACAGCAGCTTTCATCTCTCTGCTTTCTGCAAGGACTAATCTGCACCTACAGAAACAAGGGACCTTTTGTTCAGCCTCAGTCTTAGCACTTCTTTGTTACATTTTTCCTCTGTAGAAGTATAGCAGGGCAAAGGATAGTATGGACCCAGAGAAGCAGACACAAAGGCAGACTTAACCTGAATGCATGAATCTCAAGTCTAAGGAGGACTGGATATGTATGAGAGTATTTTCTGTCCATAGTTGATACAGATCTTTATAAGATAATTTGTTGGTGGCTCTGATTACCTGCTCTGGCTGGCCCTAGAACCACAATGACAGAATAGATTGAATTCAGAGTAATTGTGTTAAGTTAAACTATATTAGTAAACTGAGTATTTCCAGGACCGATCTTCAATATCAACATGAGCTGTCACTGACTGGCCTCAAACTGGACTCTTAGACTCCTTCCACCTTCAGAGCAAAGTTTCTGCACTCACAGTTTCTCCTGGAAGCAGTTTCTAGCCCCATTAACTTCCCACCTGCACTGGGACTTGCGTGAATGGCACTTAACGTGGGATAAAACTATCCTAGGGATCATTGTGGGCTCAGGATTAGTGTCAAAATGTAGCATCAGATGTCTGATGTCATCTATGTCTATATATATGCTTATGCTAGGCAGTGTACCTGTACCTGGGAAAGATGCTGGGAACAAAGTCCGGGTTGTGAGTGCCTGATAAAGGCTTATTGTATAAAGTGAGGCACATTGCTCATGGATGTTTCTTTCCATTTCTGTTCCTTTCAGTGAAGTGCGTCTTGTCCCTCAGAATCATGGCTCTGGCTACAGTTAGGAATAAAGATATTTAGGTAAGCTTGAGGGAAGAGTGTCAAGACCACTGGTACTCAGATTAAAATATGTCAGGCGCATGTCCCTACCAAAGATTTTTGGTGCATGTTTCCTGTTGGTTTCAATGCCCTTCCAGACAAATGGGGATTTTCAAATGCTCATTTAGCAGCATGTATAATTCACTGATGAGTTACACAGTGGCCCATCTGTGCCAGCCCAGAGAGCATAAGGGCTGGGATAGCCCCCAGCTACAGAGCTAGGCTCACAGTACAACCTCATACATTTCATTCTCAAGCTTCTGCTTTACATGCATGTCCTGCCAACCAACTCAGCAGCTTGCACACATGTGACTGTTACAACCAGAACAAACTGGTCATCTCCAGCTCATTAGAGCATTGCTTCAAATGTCTGGCTTTTTCTTATCATGGGTGATTCCTGGTTTAGATCCAAGATCTGCCTGGTGTGGGGCCAGAGGCTGGTGTTGACAGACAAAGCTAGCGTCTTCCCCAGAAGAGCTATATGTGGAAATTGGTGATTGCTGGTTTTTGGCAATTCGTCATCTATCCTCATTCCTGGGCGCCCTTTTCTTTCCTCTCTGAAACACAGCTTGGGGAATGCTTTTCATTCCTTTTTCACATGCTACCCCACACAGTGATGCCTTGAGCTCAATCATGGGTTTTGCTGCAACTGCAAGATAAATAATACTTACATTTTACTCATTCAGGCTTTGGCCTTTTGGTGTTTGTGACAGATTTTATACTCAGCCCTGGTTTTAACATGTCAACATATTAAAATTAATAAAGCCTTGGAGGTGGAATAGCTTTGTGCATATCCTGAGTGTGACAGTCACCCAGATCAAAGTAAAAACCTGTTATTAAAACTTAACCTTGACTTAAATATGACTGGGATAAAGGCTGTTTCAGAAGTATGTATTTGTTTTATACAGCAATAGCAGGAGAGAGAAGGTGCTGCTATTTTCCCAGATGCAAAGCAAATGATGCCACAATACCCTACTCCTTTCCACAGAAGCACCAATCATTCTTTCCTTCCAAGTCACTCCCTCGTGGCTTTAAGCTTAAGGGTTTCTGCTCTTTTTCCCCTTTGCTCACTGAACCACTGACCTCAGTGATTCATCCAAGGCTGTGCAATGAATAGATCTGTATAAAGAACCAAAGGCGATGATGCTGACTTGTGTCTCTCCAGTCAGATGTCTGTGGTCCTTTTCCTGCTTGCTCTCTGGCTAACTTCTGTGGCAAGCTTTGAGCCTGTGCATACCCTTATGCATACCTCCAAAAACCCACATGCACAAGTGTGTGTGCTCATATGTGCACACGATTATTCCCCTGCTTGCTGATTTGCTGCTTCATTCTTCAGGATAATGTTGATGTAAAACAAGGAAGTGAAACTAGAGCAGCAGAAAACTTCTCTTGTTTAGATCCTGGTGAGTGGTGAATGAGCTCATGGTATAGTTACTGAGGCCAGGGGCAAGGTAAGGCCAAAGAAGTTGCTGAACGCAGTTTCAAATGTCACTTTTTCCTCTTTTGTTGCGAGACAGTGAATCAAGAAGAGAGAGGCCAGGCTGTCCCTTTCCTCTTTCCTACAGGGCTCTTTTGTAGAATAGTATTTAAAAGCATCCTTAATTTTAGTGCTATGTACATTAAATTTGTCCAAAAATGAAAAGAGCTGAATTCTTAGAAATACAGTTGGGTGGTAATGCTGGGAATATAGAAAAGGAGGACACAGTGATTAAAAAAAGCCTCAGCAAAGGCTGATACCCATGTCAGACTGCAGCCCACATTAATACTGCAGAAGTTACAGTGCCCCAAGGCCTTAAGCAATGAGCACATCTTAGCTTCAAAAGGAGACTTGAAACACTCCAAAAAGAGAGTGGTTTGCTTAAGAGATGTGGTTTGAAAAACCTAATTCTCCATGCATTGGAGACAACACTTACAAAGCCTTAAGCTTTTGGACAAGACACCTAATAAGCTACATGTCTGGAGGAAGTGGGAGGCTAGCACCATAGTGAGTAGCTGATTCTATCCATGAATCTTTAGCCCTTGGGCTTTGGGTGTCTTTACCTTCAACCAATGCAGCAAAATGTGATTCAACATGGGGAAGCAGAGTGACAGCTCAGTCTGAGAAACTCTGAAATTGAGATTTAAAAAAGCTTCATTAAATAAATGACAGGGATAGGAGGGGGTGGGGAGGTTCCTGAGAAAACTGCGCAAGAGATTTTGCTTTCTAATATAAGTCTCTATTAAATTAAATCAGGGTGAACTTGGCACAGAAAGGAGGGATTCTGTCCCATGATATTTCATCTACCTGTTATTGCAGTCAATGAAAGAACTTCCATTAATCAAAAAAGAGAAACATTTTCATCTAATCACTGACGGAACTTGAGGACACATCATCTTTTTTGAGCTTGTTTTAATTCACATGCTTTTCTATTCATCAGTGTTTCCACTACCTATATGCCTTGTCAATGCAAAGGAAACTGTTTATGTAAGAGCTAGCAAAAATTGAAGGTTTCCAGCTTGCTGGAAATATTAGGTTTCAAAATTAGATTTCAATGCAATGCTCACTATTGTGTTTTCCTCCTTCTCTGCATACCTAACTAAGGCTCTGAGGTTCTACTTTGCAGAATTACCCGGTATGTCTAGTTGTATTTTAAGTCAATAGCAAGCTGTGCTTCAGGCACAGGAATTGTAAGGTTGGTAGCGTTCAGAAAAGCAAGGGACTAGTACTTCATAGGGGATGAAATGCCTAAAATTAAATTGTCCAAAAATGAAAAGAGAAATGATCTGAATTCTCAGAAATACAGTTGGGTGCTAACACTGAGAATATAGAAAAGGAGGACACAGTGATTAAAAAAACCTTCAGAAAAGGCTGATACCTATATCCAGAATGAGTGTATATACCAGATTTTAATCTCAGTTCTATACTTCTGAATAGAGGTGTTGAGAAAACAAATTACTTTTTTGCCTATGTGTCCGTATGTGTGCACAAGTGTGGTGATAAATAGCATAGAAGAGCAAAAAGTATATAGGCAATATGATCACTAACCAAAAGTGTGGGGGAAATAAGGGATTTTTTTATTTATTTAATGTTTTAAAAAGTCACTGAAGAGATTTGCTCCAAATTAAAAATAGCATGTAAATTTGTCATTGAAGACTGAGTTCATATGTGTACAAATGAGGAGGATGAATGAAAAGGGAACAAGAAAATTAAACCTCAACAGTCTCTAAATTCTTAGTGCTTGAATTTTCAGTCTTAATGTTCATTTAGTGTGCATTTTTACACGTGAAAGTTCTTGAGTATTACACCAATAGCACCAAATGAATTTCTATATCTAGGCTACAAGTCATTTGTCCATCTCTTCACCCCTCCCCAGACTTAATAGAAAATGTGAGTCACAGGAAATTATATAAGAAGAGCTGTATAAAAAATATATTCTTAATATAACATTTCACTTTCTCAGATGCTGGCAAGTCACTTAGATCTGCATCTTAGTGCTTGCCTACATTAAGCTGTGTGTATGTGTCATAAGCAGTGTCCTGGGACTGCTCAGAAGACCTCCAGAAGGCAAAAGATGTTACAAAAGGAATGAAAACATTTTTGACTGTGAAGAAATAGACCATTATCACAAATGCTGACATAACATGCAGAATTAAAGTACTATTTGTATGGTAGCTGGAACAATGGGGCATCAGTATTGCAATCATAATTAAAAGGTTGAATGGCTTGTTTCCAACAGATGAGCTTTGCAAATGCACTCACTCTCCAAGGAAAAGCTGGGGAAGTGGGCATGTTCTTACAAGACACTCTGAGTCTTACAATCCATTGCTAAAAGGGCTTGGACTTTCCTAGAACCAGGCCTGGGCTAGCAGCTATTTGATATCTAGCAAATATAATTTGATGATGGTGTCAAAGACAAGTCAGGTCTTGTCACTGTCACCATTGCATCTACAGGCTTTTCAATGGGTATGTTGTAAAGTTTGGTCTTTTTTTCCATTCCTTTTTAATTCCTTTCCAAACCTGTTCTGAGCAGTTTTCCTGTGCTATTCTGAATCAGAAATACTCAGCAGTTGGGAGCATGTTTGGCGCTTGTATAGATTTATGTCCTGTACTCCTTTCAAGTCTAACCGCAGGAATGTAGGCTTGAAAATGACTGGAGAAAAAAAGCTGACCAGAGAAAAAAACCTGACCAGGAGCTGTTATTAGACTGTTAACTTGCCAGGCTGCTGGAGAAGAAACACAACACATTGACTCTTTGGGGATATCACCTTTCAACCTCCCACCCTCTGCTGAAGCAGTTGTACTAGTAGATATTAGCTTTTGGAGATGATTGAAACAGCTAACGTCCCCCTGTGCCTCTCCTGAGCTTTCCAACACACACCAAAGTCAAGATCTATAGCTATTGGCAAAAGTATTATAAGTTTCCTTCCTTCACTAGATTTTAAAAATTGAATTTAAACATGAGGTTTGAGGAGATGTATAAGCACCACTGTTGAAAGGTATTGTGAATACAGAGATCTTTCCATGACAAACATCTTTTTCTGTCTCTCACACTCTTATATTTGGGGATGAGGAATTTGGAATTTGCAGCTACAGTCCTAGTCAGCGTATGTGTGGGATGACCAGTGGAGTCAGAGCTGGTTCAGAGTTTTTTGCACTGGTGAAACGTGAGCAGGAAGGACCTTTCAAAGGCTGCAAGGAGCAACTTCACTCAAGGAAAGACAAACTTTCCTTTTGAACTAACAGACATTAGAACTTCCAATAAAACCACACATTTGGTATGGTAATGGATTAGAATGACCTCAAACCAAGAATACTCTTATGCCTTCAAGTCCTTCCTCCTATTCCAGCAGGAATTTGAGTGAAAGCCTGAGCAGGAAACCAGACTGGAGTACCTTAGTTTTGTCTCCAAAACTATAATTTGTCAAAAAGTTCATCTTACCTAAACATTTCAAGTGAGACTAGTTTGCAGTCATACTTACAGCTCTGTGGAGTAGCAGGTATTCTCATAAGGACATACATGCAATCAGCCTAATCCCTTATCTATTGACAACTGTGGCAAACAGTACAAAAACAGATGCCCAGGGAAAAAAAGAAAACAGGAAAAACATGTATAAGTTCAAGCACTTGCCCAGGCTTTGACTGCTTCAAGGAGTCTAAGCCTGATGTGTTTTGCCTGCTCGTAGCCTCCAAAGGATCTCATTCGTGACCTGTGTTCCCTAAACACACCTAAAATCTTTGCAGCTGCATAATCCTTTAACTGAGAATTGCACAGGTCTGCCACTGTTTGCGAATAAACCCGACCTACAGCTCCTAACCTGATGTAATGGCCTTTAATTTTTCAAATGGAAACTTTTATGAACTTGGCTTACCAACAAGAGGCATTTTCATCAGGTTCCCAGTTGCCATCATAAGCAGAGGCTATTAGCTCTGTAATATGACTGTATCCTGATGTCATGCTCCCTCAGTCTGTATGGACTGAGCCTTGGGTGGCATGGTTTAGTGGGAGGTGTCCCTGCCCATGGCAGGGGGGTTGCAACTGGATGATCTTAAGGTCCCTTCCAACCCTAACTATTCTATGATTCTATATTCTGAGCTGTTTTCCTCACTGTGATGATTTTTCACATCTTACTTTAGCACAGGAGAAGGAGGGGAATTGGATTCTCTTGTGACTAGGATCATGTGCTGTATTGAGTAATATATATGGAGCACAAGGAAAATTTATCTTCCCCTCTCTTTTACTGTTCTGTTTACAAGCAGCCTGCTTTACCCAGTAGGAGAAATCTGAATGAGACAGTTTCTTGCATTCAAAGTGACTCCCAAGCAATCTGGGATGTGGTTAAACTGACTCCCACACACTAATGAGCATCAAATCAAAGCAAACAAGCTAAACTTTTCCATAAAAATGCAGTATCTCACAAACAAGACGGAATGCTGCCAAACACAGGCAGCATCTGGAGCTGGACCAGACTGGAGGTACCCTCAGCTCAGCATATGGAGAGTCTTACATTCCTGGGATGAAACTAGAAGTTAGATGTGGGGTTATCAGCTCTCCTCCGCTATCTGCCAGTTTTCATTCTAACATCAGTTTATTAGTGACGCCATCCCTGCCCCATGTACTGCGATGTCTCACTGAAAAACGTTGTCTTCATGGACTGCTCTGCCTCTGAATGTCTTCAGTAAATAAAAGTCTATTTCTCTTTCACTTCTTTCTGAGTTACTGGCCTGGGAACCTCCGACTGAATAAAAACCTACACAGGTTGATTGGTTTTGCTATTCTTTTGCTTTGTTAAACATCCCCCTGCTCATTTACTTTGTCAAGGCTTCCTGCAGGCTTGGATTTCCACCATACACAGAATCATAGAATCATAGAATAGTTAGGGTTGTAAAGGACCTTAAGATCATCCAGTTCCAACCCCCCTGCCATGGGCAGGGACACCACCTCCCACTGAACCATGCCACCCAAGCCTCTGTCCAACACGGCCTTGAACACTGCCAGGGATGGAGCATTCACAGCTTCAATTGGCATCCCATTCCAGTGCCTCACCACCCGTACAGTAAAGAATTTCTTCCTTATATCCAATCTAAACTTCCCCTGTTTAAGTTTGATCCTGTTACCCCTCGTCCTCTCACTGCAGTCCCTAATGAAGAGTCTTATCCCCAGCATCCTTACAGCCCCACTTCCAGTACTGGAAGGCTGCTATGAGGTCTCCACGCAGCCTTCTCTTCTCCAGGCTCAACAGCCCCAACTTTCTCATCCTATCTTCATACAGGAGGTGCTCCATGTATGTAATGAGTGCAACCCCAGCAGTGTGTACACCTCACCTCCCTCACTGCCCAGACAAAGCACGAAAAAGCCAGAAAGCAGGAGACCATATGAAGACAAATGTGAAGAAGCCTCTATTGCTTGCTCTGAAATACCCCTTGGTGATTGAGAGGGGGAAATGAAGAGGGGAGAGGCCATTCTGCCTGCTGAACAACACTTCAAGAGAGGAGATGACAGCCAGCATGGTTATTAGGCAGCTGTCAGTTCCCATGAGTGACTTGACAGGTTGGAGAGGCGCATCTCCAAACCTGACAGCTTCTGAAGGCACAGCATTTCATGAAGGAAATGAAACAGGGTGGAAAGCATCTGGAAGTCAGTCCCTAGCTTTCTGACATGTGCGACAGCATCTCACATCCCTCCCACTGGTGGGGCTGGTTGCAGTTTCCGTCATAGTTCAGCTTTAGTGCAGGGGAAATGGTGGCTTCCATCTCACCTTGGTGGTGTGAGATTCTCCAGAGGCATCCTCACACTGTCAGCATACGAAAGATCCAATCCAGACCCATAAGAAGGTCTAAGCATCAGTACTTAATGGCTGGTTTTGTGAAGGAAGAGGAGGAGGGCGGGAGGTGCTGCAGGCCTGGAGCAGGGATCCATTCAGCCCTGCAGAGACCCCGTGCGAGCACAGATGGTGAGGAGGGAGCAGCAGCCAAGAGGGGCTGTGCTGGGCTAAGCGTAACCCCATCCACACCCCTGCACCTCGATGAGAGGGGTGAAAGTGGGCATGGGAAAGGGGGTGGAGGGGAAGATGGTCTAATGTTTGTCTTTGCTTCTCACCACCTGAATCTCTTTTACTTGTGAATAAATTAAACTCATTTTCCCTAGGTCAAGACTGGTTTGTCTGTGACAGTGTCTGGTGAGTGATCTCCCTGACTTTATCTTGACCCATGAGGTTTCTCATTCTGTTTTCTTCTCCTGTCCTAACGGCATTGTTAGTAAGCAGTTGAATGTGAGTTCCGCCATTCACTAAGGCTAACTGAACACAACTCAGTGGGGTTTACCAAGCTTTTCCAAGGCCTGTAGAAGACAACAGCATCACAAAAGGACCCTCCAACCTGCACAGTTTAGGAAACTCATTATTATGCTGCTGGTGCCAGCATAGTTACATTCAACTGATGCCAATATGAATTGGAAATCATTCCCTTGGATTTCGTCTTGTGTCAGGCAGCTCATACATACGGAAAGAAAATAAAATGACCAGATCACTAAGAGGCTGAAACTGTGGCAGGAACAGTTCAGAACAGATTTACTGAGGAGTGTTTTCAGTCTGGAGTTATTTGTGTGCTGGGCCAGATCACTGATTTCTAAAGAAGTAGCAAATGAAAGGCTGGGAAAAAAGAATAGTTGGGGATAAAACTGCTGAAAAGTGAACACGGAGATGCCGGTTTTCTATAGGTAGGTCTCTCCTTCTGATTTGGTTCTGTTCTCTTTACCTCTCCATGGTTTATGGTAAAGATCCTGCATCCTGCAATGCCAGACCATTTCCTACCACCCTTTTTGACATAAACAGCTAGTTACAATGACGTGGTCTCTGATTTTTTCAGTTAGGAAGAACTGGCAGTGGAGACAAATATCTCTTTAATGGAAACCCTTTTATTTAGGGAAACATGGCACAATTAATGTGATTGTCTTAACTTCTTTTCCCAAATTCTCCCCAGCACTCCCCCAAGTTGTCTCTGAGTCCCACAGCTTATTCCCCCCAAACCTGATTATTTTCTTCAGGCTGTCCTCTCAACTTGTATCATCTTTTGGCTTCTCAGAGACCTAAAAGCCTTACTGAAGAATAGAGAATTAATCCTCTTTGTTCATGCATGTTTTACAAGTGTCTTTACTTTATGCTTCTGCTTGAAGTGAAACTGCTGTCATTGTTGCTAACTAACTCCATAAAGAAACCTTATGAAATCTTAAAACCGTTGAATAAAGAGCAGTGGTTATACCTAATCTGTGGCATTATTATTATTTCTTGTCTTATTTTTCTTCTTTTTTTACTCCATCTTAAGGTGCACACATTGTGCATCAGAACATGATTAACATACTATTCCTCTTAGTACTTACTTAAAATACGGCTCCTGCAAGTCTCTGGCCTAGCTCCAAGTGCTCCAGTGATATCATTTGTCTACCCAGGAGCATCTTGAAAGTTTGATTGCAATTAATGATTACATAGAAATGGTTTTTACCTTGTTAATGGATGTCTTGTTCAAATTCATTCAGATCTCAGGGGACTGCCCATGATCTGCATCACCCTCACCCATCAAATAGAAGAATTTAACATAAAATGAAATGTTAAATTCACTCAAAATCAGCAAAATCAGTAACTTACCAACTGGACAGTTTCATGAGTATGCTGCAGATCTTATGGTTGCTGAAGATGATGTAGGTTCAGAAGGAAATTAGGCAAAAGCTATTAGATTCAAAAGCATACTTCTCTAAGCCCCTGCCCTTTAAGTCACTAGAAGACTGCAGAATTCCTCTTATATTTGCCTTATTCTTTACTCTGCACTTGCTAACAGTCTTCACTACCAGAGACTATTGGGATAGATAGACCTTTATTTGGATGTAATACGGTTACTTTTCATATATAGGTAATGTGAACTAACACATCAGTCTGTGTCTACAGCTACAGCAGTGAACTAAAGAGGGCCACCACAAAACTCAAGAATTATTGTGCAGTCATCTGTTTGATGGACAGTAAAAGTTAGCCCAAAAGCAACAGTCAGAGAAAGCACAGACCACACACAGAACGAGTGACTTGCGTGGAGCCATCACTGGGATGAGAAGGCCATGGATTCCAGCATTAGAGAGTGTCTGTAACCTCAAAATCCAAATCTCTCCCAGGTTTTCAGTTTGCAAACAACAGATCCGTAGCTGTGAGAAAAAAACCCACCCCCAAAACTATGTCTATATTGGCAAGGAGATGTTTGCCAGACCCATTTTGGCAACGGCGACAAAATTAGTTTCCAAGATAGCCAACATTGTTGTCTCAGAAATAAAACTTTCCATATTCTCCTTTATTCCAGCTGTATCAACATTGTCTTTCTTGGCACTCCCAGCACATATGACTGAGATGTTGTAAGGACACCCTGCCAGTACCTCCTGAGAAGTATCCCTACAGGAGCTTTAGTTTTGTTTTGTCAGGAGATCTCCAAATGAGAACCTCTGATTGACTCTATCATGGTCTCATGCTCCAGCAGATTTCTACTCAAGTGTCTTGGACACCTTTGCAGAGTGGCACTTTCATACTAGTTCACCTACTAACTTCCCTATGATTTTTAACTCTTTAAAACTTCCTTTAATCTCTGTGAACATCCTTCCTCAGGGGATCAAGCGTGTTAGCAGGGGGTTGTCTTTGCCATGATTTACCTGTGACCTCACTGTGCTAATTACCATCCCTGCTAAGTTACATCTGACAGGAGGAACAGCAGTATCCATCATTGTTCTGGGGCTCTCCTGCTCCCCTAAGGGGCTCTGCAAATGCCATTATTTTTCCACAGTTCAAAATTTCACACAGAAAATCCCAGAACCTGTTTTGCTATGAAGAATATGTTATATTTTCCTGTGAAACACCTTAGGTGCTTAGGACAGTCCAACACATAATGCCTCCTAAAAGGCCCACAGAGTGTTCACAAATGTATGCTTTGTTTTTCCTAGGGAACATGACAGAATTCTGCTGATGCATCAAATGTAGAAAAACATTTGACTTCAGCCTTGTCTCCCAGAATTCCTTTCTGAGTATGGAGGAGAAAGTGACTCTTTGTGGTAAATGTATATAGTTCTTTAAGGTCTGTACTCATGGGACATTTGGCACTTGTTTGGAGAGGCAAAGCTGATTTATTTTGTTTAAGCATTGTAAGCCCTGCAGCAATAAACCAAGTAAGCTCCTCTGCCAGCCTCTGCCTTAGGACAAGGGCACTGATAATGAGTTCAGCAGTGGGAGGGCTGTGGTTTTCAGTTTAGCTCTGTTCTTTCTCAACAGCTTTCTTATCCCAAAGATGCTTTTCCCATGCAATTGGTCTCTTGCACTTCTAAAGAATGAAAAAAAAGGGTTTCATACATTTATGGCCTATGTGATTTCCATACAACCTCCCTTAAGGGGATTAGATACTAGGAAAAAGTTTTTACTGTGAGGATGCTGAGTCACTGGCACAGGTTTCCCAAAGAAGTTGTGGATACCTCATCCCCAGCAGTGTTCAAGGCCAGGCTGGATAGGGCTTGGAGCAACCTGGTCTAGTGGAAGATGTCCTTGCCTGTGGAAGGGGTTTGGAACAAGGTGATCTTAAGGTTCTTTCCAACTCTAACCATTCTATGATTCTGTGATACGAGAACAAAGAAGGACGGTCTCAGCAGATTTCTGGCTTCTTTCTCTGTATTTCTATTGAAGCAAAAACTAACTGAACAGATTGTTTTCATGTCAACCATGTGTGAGCTTTAATGCCATACTGAATGGATGATGGGACCATAACAGAAGTACCTAGGGAAGAGTGAACTTGACCTCAGCAACAGTAGTACTAACAGGGTAAGAATATTGGATATGACAAAGGAAACAAAAGAGGCTATCATGATTGTGGTGCTTTGCAGATTCTTTGTGGATATCCTATGTACTGAAAGTCCTCCTTCAAACAACAATACAAAGAGGCAGCTTTGAAGGGACAAGTAGGTGGCAAGTCGAGCTAAAAGGGAGAAAATGTAACATCTAAGTGGTGAGAAAAGTTGAGATACGTAAAGACAGTTCTAAGGTATCAAGCAATGGAGTCAAATTTGAGCTGGCAAGGAAAACTGAAACACATATAGATTCTTTTGAAGTAGAATGCAGAAGTGAGAAAACGGTCAGGCAAGTTCAGGATTTCAAGCAGAGCGGAAACAGCTTAGGTTAGAGGTGCAGAAAGCAGTAGCTTTGTTGAGTGACTCCTGTGAAGGTATATTGCTACCCAAATGTCCATTTATCTGGGTTAGCCAGAGTATATCCAGGGAATCCTAGGATTAACATATTCTCTATGCCAGTAGATGTGCCTTCTACAGAAGTTGAACTCCATGACCTTAGACAAAGAAGTGTGAGTGAAGAATAACAAGGAAAAAATAGCATCTATTTAAATATATAGTTAAATATTGCACCTCTATTTAAATATGCACTTTATTCTGAGCAGCTGGCAGTTTGAGGGAAGGGCTGGTGTCAGACCCTTGCTGAGACATCCTACATAGGTCTTCTTACACATGCTGCCCTTTTCAAGCTTATTTTCTTCTGTCCCCTAAAGCAAAGTCATTGTTGTTTCAAGTTGTTGTTCTGCTATTTCTACTTTTGGGTCCTGGAGAGATGCTGAAGTAACCCAGCAGTTTTGTGATGAAGAGCACTTGACAGCTGGGTCACATTCAGAGCATGTCCCATTTGACACGACCATGCTGCTCACACAGACAGAATGACTATCTATCTGATTACATTTTCTCCAGCTGTATTCCACATTTTCAGAAAGCTCTATGATGTTTCAGGAGGCTTTTGAATGCCCCATTCTTTCCACTCCAGATATTTTCCTACTTGCACCAACTATGTGTTCTCTCTTAAATCAGAGCCAAAAAGGTCTGCTGTTCCCAAGGTCTGCTTCATGCGTTGTCTGACTTGTCTGTCTTGGTGCAGAATGATCTCAGCTAATTCATCCCAGAGTACCTATGATATCAGTTGCCCAGCATGTGGGCAGTGTAATGTATTAAAGGCCAGAGAATCTTCCTAACAAATACTACTTATGGAACTGCACATCTTTTCCAGGTGGCACCTATTTTCTTCTACAGCCAGGTTAAGACAAAGGTAGTTTTGGACACATAAGGAATTTTCAATTGTACCTGAATCTGTCTTCATACAGAGGCTCCTGCTAATGCTTCAGCTTATTCCTATGCCTGTTTGGGTCTCTTCAAAGGAAGTGAAGTCAGTTAATGTGCCTGGGCATTTATTTAGTGTGTTTTCAATCATGATGAAGTTTATGGATGCACACAGGAGACTTGAAGGCTAACAGAACTGCATAAAGAAAATTCACTGCTAAGTTTCGGTGGTAACACAGCAGGCTAAGCTGCACCCATCCCATTCCATCATCTCCCCACTCTGTATTATTTTAAGAAACCAAGCAATGTCACTGCTATGAAGAGGCTTTGGCATTGGAACTGGAGAATGGGACAGCAGACTCTGAGAATTTGTTTATTCTGGTAGGGGAAACACCCTGAAAAGGTTACCCACCACCTCTTTATCTGTGATTAATGCATGTGTGAGAGAGTGATCAAGTTTCTCACAGAACTTTCTTCTCCCTCTAATTAACGGAAATCAATAGGTCTTAATGTCATTACAAGGGTGAATGAAACTACTGTAGCCCAAAGCTAAACCCAACACTGTTAATTTTTGAGTCATACCTGGTACTTCATGGCTTAATGAAGAACAGTGACAATTTGCCCTTCAAAGAACACATGAGCTACATGAACTATATGAAAATGCCTTTAGGACATAGCTCTGCAGTTCAACTGCAGGAAGACAGACAGAGGTAGTGCCCTTGTCAAAGTGTTCAGAGTTGCTGACTTCACTTCTTAACAGCAGATAGGGTATAAAGGCATCTTGATTACCAAGTGGTAAGACAACTGAATAAAGGCATCCAAAGAGAAAGAGAATCTCACCAAGACTGTCTACCAGAAAAACATTAGCAAAGAGGCGGAGAGCACTGATCTACCCACATTCTTAGGTAAGCTATTGAAAATGGTTGGTTTGGGTTTCAAAAGGCTAAGGATTAAACAATTGCTAAATAATAAGCATTTGCAAAGGGTGCCTCCTAATCCATTTGTAAACACCAGATAGCTGGTGTTTGAAACTACCCAATAGGAACTTATCACTTTGGTGAGAACCCTGAGCAGCACAACAGTGATTTATAGGCAGATCTGCAGTGATCACCACATTTTTATTCAAATGACTCGAAGAATGCTTGCTAAGTTCCAGGGGTATTACCCCATTTTAAAGATGAGTGGAAGAACTCATGTTTCTGGCCAGCCTATGTGTGACTTTTGTTTCTTATCGCAATACTCATTCTTATCTCTTCTTCCTTCCCAAACTTCCTTTCCTTACTTTTTCTCCTGACCTATTTGCCCATCCATACTTCAACTTAAAAAGCGGGATCAACCCTTTACAAGAAGTAATGAGCCTTTATGCAATGGCCTCTGTTGTTTGAGTCAGAGTCTTTCTATCTGGAGGCAAGGAGGTCTCTTGTCCAAATGCCACTATGATGACTGGGAATATGGGCATCATATGGGTGGAAGTGCCTCTGGGATGGGGGTAGCTGCAGATCTCTAATATTTAAGGTAGCTGCAGATCTCTAATATTTAGGCAGAGATTGAACAAATCTCACAAGATCTTTAACTTCCCAATGAATCCAGTGTGCAATTAGAAACTCTGAGAGGTCCCGTAGCCAGGCTGCTGCGCCAGGTCACAACCCGAACTAGCCACCATATACCACAGTATCCTTTGCATTCACACAACAAATACCCACAGTCACCTCCTCAGTCCTTGTGCTTCTGAAGGAAGAAAGCATCTGCAGTGCCATGTGGAATAAAAATCTTATTTTCTAGTTGATGAAGTTCTATAAAATGCATAATGTAATTCTAGTTTTTATGTGATTGAAGGCAGCACATTGGCCTGGTTTAGGTACTTCTGGAAACTTCAGCTATTCTTACTTATTCAAGTAAATGGGGCACACAGCGCAAGATCTGGTTTGGATTGGGAAACTGTTAGGTTGATCCCTAGCACAGCTTCCATCCCTCTTCCAGGAAGGCCTGACACAGCTTGGGGGACAGCAGGAGCCGAGACTGTTCCCAAAAAGCAGGTTGAATGCAGTCATCCTCTTTAGGATAGTAAAAGACTCCAGCTGTTCCAACAGGAAATTTAACATATCTCTTGCTTCAATGTCTTTTGCACTATTTACTAGGAAAAATTAGATCTTAGGGTGCATTGGGAACCTGGAGAGAAGACAACTTCTAACACAAGCAATTTGATTTTCCTCTCAGTGTTGCTGCTAGAAGAGGAAGAACCCTGGAGAACAGATGTTTTCATCTGCTTGGGGTCAGTCTCAGAAAGCTGTTATACATAGGTCATTACTATTACTACTCTTTTAGGGAGTTGTGTTTATCTGAGGTGACCTCCTCCTTAAGTATGTTATTTATACTACTGAGTACCTTGCTTTTAAACCATAGTGAGGAAGAATTAAGTTTTTTTTTCAGTATCTATGCAAAAGTCCTGAGCAAAGTGTTTAAACATGAAAGCATTTTGTCAATGTATATGATGTGAAAACACCACTTGAATTAAGTCCAGGAATCCTCTTACTCCTGTGTAACATGATTTCTTTATTGGGAATAAAGGAAGTAGGGGACGTACACAGAGGAGAAGAAGGTAGTAGTAGGGAAATACTAATCAACACATGAGAAATTCTCCTGTAGCCTGAAAGATAAGAAAATGTGCTTAAAAACAGACACCTTTGAGATAAAGGGTAGGTTTGGACTACAGAAGACAAAGAAAAAGGGGTTAGTGAATTGTTAAATGCTTTTAAGATCCAATGGTGCTGTCTGACACAGTTGCTTTTTCTAAGACATCATGCAGTGCTCCAGTTCCTTCATTCTATGGCACGAACAAGTCTCATACTACTGGAGCTTCACATTTCTGGCACTGGTGATATCTCTTACTAAACACTTTTGTCAGAACTACATCTTGATCATAAAATCATAGAATAGTTAGGACTGGAAAGGACCTCAAGATCATCTAGTTCCAACCCCCCTGCCGTGGCCAGGGACACCTCACACTAAACCATGCCACTCAAGCCTCTGTCCAACATGGCTTTGAACATCATGGGGGATGGAGCATTCACAACTTCCCTGGGCAACCCATTCCAGTGCCTCAGCACCCACACAGTAAAGAATTTCTTCCTCATAGCCATCTAAACTTCTCCTATTTAAGTTTGAACCCGTTACCCCTTGTCCCATCACTACTGTCCCTAACGAAGAGTCCCTCCCCAGCATCCCTATAGGCCCTCTTCAGATACTGGAAGGCTGCTATGAGGTCTCCACGCAGCCTTCTCTTCTCCAGGCTCACAACGCCAACTTTCTCATCCTATCTTCATACGAGAGGCGCTCCCATCCCCTCATCATCCTCGTGGCCTCCTCTGGACTTGTTCCAACAGTTCTATGTCCTTTTTATGTTGAGGGCACCAGAACTGCACACAGTACTGGAAGTGAGGTCTCAGGAGAGCAGAGTAGAGGGGCAGGATCACCTCCCTCGACCTGCTGGTCATGCTCCTTCCGATGCAGCCCAGGATACAGTTGGCTTTTTGGGCTGCGAGTGCACACTGCAGCCAGCTCGCGTTCATTTTCTCCTCAAACGACACCTCCAAGTCCGTCTCTGCAGGGCTGCTCTGAATCTCTTCTCTGCCCAACCTGGATCTGTGCCTGGGATTGCTCCAACCCAGGTGTAGGACCTTGCACTTGTCATGGTTAAACTTCATCAGGTTGGCATCAGCCCAACTTATAAGCATGTCGAAGTCCCTCTGGATGGCATTCCTTCCCTCCAGCATATCAATCAAATTCCTCTCTTTTTCTGCTGTTTCGCTTTACTTCAAAGAATATTGACATGTGTTATCGCAGAACTTCCAGTGAATGTATTGAATTAACTCTTCAGTTTATCTTCTCAAAGACAATGTCGCATGTCTTCTTACCAGGCCAAATTATATAAATACCTGCTGAATAAGCTGCCTGACATCTCAGTGCTCCAAAATCTGCTTTGTTCATTGCCAAGTTTTTCTGAGGTCCTGCAAGAAGCAAGTCATCACAAAATTGGTCCTATTTGCAATATAGAAATATTGATCCAAGTTAGTGTTTGGATTTCAGGTTCCTTGGTGTTCTGGAAAGCAAATCTATGAGATGTTCTGAATTCAGAACGTTAGTTCAAGTTCACATCCCTTCCCCTGGGTAACAAGATTCTGATAACTGCGAGAAGAATTGCATTCCATATGCTGCCTCTACAATATTCTTGAGTGTGGTTTTATTATTCCTTATTAAACAAGAAAAACTTTATTGTAAAACAGTGCTGTTGTTAGACTACAAGATTACTGAAACTGCAACAAGCAAAGTTCATGCAGTCTTGACATTCAGATACAGTTCATAGAATCATAGAATTATTTAGGTTCGAAAAGACCTTTAAGATCATTGCATCTAATCGCTAGCCTAACACTACCAAGTCCACACTAAACCATGTTCCTAAGTGCCACATCTACATGTCTTTAAAGATCTAACAGCCCTGAGAGTTATGTACAGAAGATATTGGTAGGAACTCCCAATGCTTTTTGCAGCCACACTAGTAGGAGTAACTATTATTTTCCTCTTATGATCAGATACAGAGGGTTTTGATGATTTACACAAAACCATGGTCATGGGAGGGACAAGAGACAAAACTAAGCCCAACTTCCCTGTGGCCAAGGTAAACACAATAGTAAGAGAGGCAATCTTATATTTTCTGTTTTGTAGCAAGCTGAAAATGCAGATCCAGATAAGTAAGAAACTTTTCCCCACAGTACCTCCTCTTTCACTGTGTTGGTGACTATATTTTGTTTTCTCAACTACGTGGAATCATGGAATCATAGAATCATAGAATAGTTAGGGTTGGAAAGGACCTTAAGATCATCTAGTTCCAACCCCCCTGCCATGGGCAGGGACTCCTCCCACTAAACCATGTCACCCAAGGCTCTGTCCAACCCAGCCTTGAACACCGCCAGGGATGGAGCATTCACAATTTCCCTGTCAAGTTATAGCAGTGTAACTATCTCCTCAATGGAAAGTGACAGGACCAGGAACTTTTTTCCTCTTCCCTTTTGTGGTCATTTAAGCAATTTTCAAAAACTACCATCATGAACAGCTGGTTGGAAATTTTATTTACTCTTGCCTGTTTGATTGGTCCTCCTAAATGCAGGAACGGTTTATTCAAATAGAATATAATTTTGCCTTCTACCCATTTACTGACTTTAATTTTCTCAGCTCTTCCTAAATGAATTCTTTCTGCCTTTTTTTGAGAAGAGATTTTTTACCAACTCACTTCTAAATCTTTAATAAAGGTGTTCCCAATATATTCAGGTGGCTTTGCCACCCAAACTATTAGCTTGCCTATTTTGAAGCATTTTTAAATATGGAAATGAGGGTAAGAATGGAGCTGATCAGTCCATGCCTAGAAAATAGACATTGCAGCCTGCTGGATTCATGAATGCTGATGTTTCATCAATTCACAGAATGTCCTGGTTTTGGCTGTAATAAAGTTAATCTTCCTAGTAGCTGTACAACATTTTGGCTTTAGTCTGAGAACAGTGCTGGTAACACACTGATGTTTTAGTTGTTGCTCAGTAGCACTTACTCTGATCAAGGACTTCTTAATCTCTTATGCTCTGTCATTGAGGAGGTGCATGGGAAGCTGAGAGGGTCCAGAGCCAGAACATCTGACCCAAACCAGCCAAAGGCATATTCCATAGCCCAGCACATCATGTCCAGTATAGAAACTGGAGAACTGTCTGCGAGCCACTGGTCTTTGCTAGGTCATTGGTTGGGCAACAGTAAGGATGGTGAGCAATTGTACCGTGCATCACTTGGTGTTTTTTGTTTGTTTTATTCCTCTCTTGATTTCCTTTTATTATTGTTATTATTACATTTTAATTTCTTTCAAATATTAAACTGTCCTTACCTGAACCCTTGGGTTTTTACCTTACTTCCTATTCTCCCCATCCCACCAGGCCAGGGAGGTTGTGTGCGGAGGGCAAGAGAATGGCTGTGCGCATTTAATTGCTGACTGCTGTCATGGTTGAACCATGACACAGACTGAAGTTGAAGACATTAAAAAGCTACAGGAGGCAAAAATAGCAACCACTTTTTTACTTGTAGCCATGTGCCCCCTTCCCTAATTGTACTTTCACACACTGTGCCTTATTTAGTCACAGAAGGAAGGCAGAGCTCCCCTCTGGAAGGAAGGAAGGATGCTGGGCAGAGCCCAAGGACTGGCTCTGAAGGATGCCTCCAGGCTTTCATTCTAAATGGTCTTCTCATGTCTAATGGCTTCTAGTGAGCCATATTGCTTAGTGCAGTTCATTTTTAACATCCAGTCGTGATTCAAGCATAGTAAGACTGAAACCTTTCCTGCAGTGTGAGAGCAGGGCTTCCTGATGGCTTCAGAAGTGACAGAGCTGCCTGTGTGGACGAGATCTTATTTCAAAATTGCTACATGACACAAAAGAGGATCTGGTGATTTCTCTCACTGAGCAGTTCTTGCTTTCTCGATGTTTATATATAGCAAGTTTGAAAGACACAGGAAAGCTTGGGTGGGTGAGGATGAAATGTACATGCTACCAAAAATCACTTGATTACTGATACAACAGCATATAAATATACCATTATTTTTACTCATTATTTAATTCCATAGTGCTAATGATGCAATTACTTGCAATTACGTGTATTTAGACCTTTGCATCAAAATATGGTCTCATTCCTTGCTTCCCTCATAAAAGTGGTTCTGACAATAACTTAGATCAAACAAAACAACTTCACCGAGTTTGTTTTTAATATCTTCTTTTTAGGATTTGTGTTGTCATTCTGGGCCATGAGGTGGTGCCACAGAGCAGGAAACAGTTTGGGCACGGACTGGCATGGGCACCTTGCAAGATTAAGAGGTTAGGACATGGCTTTGCCTCCCAAAGCATATCCAGGATCTTAGATGAAGCCCTACACAATTCAAATATCCTAGGACAGAAAGCAAATATTTGTTTGCCTTTCATTTGTATTTCCTTCACAGTGATGTTTTTCTGTTGTCAGACATTTTTTTAGAGGATTCCCAGCTTTCTTCTATACAATGAAATCTCCTCCTCTCCATCATAAACTGACTTTATGATGAAGAGAAGACATGAGAGATATCTGACATGATCCATCTCCCTTACTTTTTCTCCCTTCTTTTCTACATCCCTACTTACAGATCTTGTTTCTTGTCTGAAATTGATCATCATCTGAAGCAAGTTTACAGCATGGTCACTGTTTTACAACTGATCTCCTAAGCAGTTCCTGTAGTTATCTTTCCTCATTTGCCTGGGTCAAGACTGCTTACAGAAGAAGTGTGGGGCTGTGCAAAACAATGAAGTGTGCAAGTCAAAGACTAAGAGATATTTCGTGTTCTCAGTGCTTGGTAATATCATGCTTGCACCACAAAATGCACATTTATTATTTCTGCAGAGATCTTAAGGTCCTTTCCAACCCTAACTATTCTATGATTCTATGTAGCCATGTACAGAGAGTTACTCCTTGGTAAACCTTCAAAGAATTCCTTCCTGAAAGCCATGCTCCTCCTCCTAAGATTGCTTGAATCACTATTTGGAACAATTTTAGCTTAAGTAAGTGCTTTACAGGATTAATTGCCACTAAGGCAAGTGGATATTAATAGGTTCCTGAACCTATAGATGTGGCTTTAACCATTACCCTTTTTCAGTGTTTTCTAGTCACACACATTCAAATTAGTGGTTTACAAACCCATTCCCCTATTTGTTTTAGTATCTTGATTTCAAACTTGATTGAACCTCGTTGCTACCTTCATTCTGTTGCACGGCAACCTGTTGGCTCTGTTTCCTCTCTCAGGCTCACTCATGGCCATTCATACTCTTTCTAGGTCTTCCTAACATCTAGACTTATGTTGCATTGTACAGTATGCTTTCTGTTCATTACCACTCTTCTGAAGTTTCGCTTCATCCACTGCCTTGAGCCTGTAGCTCACACATTTAGTCAGCCTAACTTATGTTTTCCCACCAGGTTGTAAGGTCTTTGCTGTCAGACTCAGACCCACTCAGCCCTCCTATATGATCCATTCACACATTTGTTTTGTTTCTGGAGAGGAGGACAGCTATGGAGTGGGTTTACTCTGTAACTGTCTTCACTGGATCATCCAGAGAGTCTCAAAGTTATATCTATGGCAGTGTAACAGGCCCAGAAAGTTCCTGACATGAAGACCAGCAGACACAAAACACAAGGTCCATGCCTTGAAGTAGAGGGGCCACATCCAAACTGCCTACTGGGGTAGTTCTGTCCAGTGCTAACTTCCAAACCGTGCCTTGAAGTCAGTTATTCAGTGGAGTGCTAGGCTGCTTGGGCCAAACCCTTGCCAGACACTAATCTGGCAATTTAACAACATAAACTAATACGTCCCAGTATTCAAGAACATTCCTGGATACTGCTGAATTTGTTAACAGTCTGAAAAGCCCAGTAGGACCTTGCAGTTTTGGGAGATCTTGTCTATACACCACCTTAAAGTGTTTATCTTTAGAATCATAGAATCATAGAATAGTTAGGGTTGGAAAGGACCTTAAGATCATCCAGTTCCAGCCCCCCTGCCGTGGGCAGGGACACTTCACACTAAACCATGCCACTCAAGGTTCGGTCCAACACAGCATTCAACACTGACAGGGATGGGCAACCCATTCCAGTGCCTCACCACCCACACAGTAAAGAATTTCTTTCTCATATCCAACCTGAACTTCCCCTGTTTAAGTTTGAACCTATTGCCCCTTGTCCTATCACTACAGTCCCCAATGAAGAGTCCCTCCCCAGCATCCCTATAGGCCCTCTTCAGATACTGGAAGGCTGCTATGAGGTCTCCATGCAGCCTTCTCTTCTC
>JAOEHY010017959.1:0-30063 GCA_025447955.1 Psilopsiagon aurifrons | reverse complement strand
CTGCATGGAGACCTCATAGCAGCCTTCCAGTATCTGAAGGGGGCCTATAGGGATGCTGGGGATGGACTCTTCATTAGAGGCTGTTGTGACAGGACAAGGAGTAATGGGTTCAAACTTAAACAGGGTAAGTTTAGATTGGATATGAGGAAGAAATTCTTTAATGTAAGGGTTGTGAGGCACTGGAATAGGTTGCTCAGGGAAGTTGTGAATGCTCCATTGCTGGCAGTGTTCAAGGCCAGGTTGGACAGAGCCTTGGATGCCATGGTTTAGTGTGAGGTGTCCCTGCCCATGGCAGGGGGGTTCGAGCTAGATGATCTTAAGTTCCTTTCCAACCCTAACTATTCTATGATTCTAAATCTGTTGCTTACTCACCCTAGACACTCCTATCTCTCCAGCCACTTGAACAGTGACATTACTATGGAAAACAAAACTGATGCACTTATAGCAGGTTCCCTGAGGAAAGCCCAGGTGCTTTTAGGCAAGTGACCTCTGCTTTATTCCTTGAATTAGAGGCTGTGCTAAATATGTTGTGCCATTGCCTGCACTAAGTACAGAAGCAAGTGCATGATGTTTCTGCTTTTTCTTTCTCAGTTGGGTGTTGACCATGTGCCCAGTCTCACACAATGCTTAAGAACATTTTGTTCTCTCCCAGCAGGTCATTGCATACGTATTGGACATACAACACAATACTAGACCTCTGAAGAGGTCTCTCAAAGTGATTTTATTATTCTTGCTAGTAAAAAGGGAAAAAAACACACATCATTTTTCATTCTTAATCAAATCAAAAGCAGAGTTGGCTGCTCAGGAATTTGTTCTGCCAGAGATGGTGTTATGCTTAGAGCCCAGGGATCACTATATATAATGGTATGCTCTTACAAGAATAAGGCACAAAGGTTTCAGGTTTAGCATTAGATACTAATGGTAACGCCAATTTGAACCAGAATCCTGCCATAAGTTTTTAGGTCCATGTAATATCCAGGTGCCTCAAAATTTATAATCAATTTCTTGCTTTCTAGTTACTGTCAACCACATTTAAAAATGGGTTAAATGCTTCCCATGCAAAACACTTTGTGTGAATAAGGGTAAATGTATGATGGCTTTCATCAGGAGAAAATCTCCTCCAGCCTCTTCTGGATGACAGGTTTAATCCAAATTCAACATGACTTCAAAAGCTGAACATCTGCTGGCTGTATCTGACTCTCTTCATATCCTTCCTTGTAGTTATAATGTCCTACTGTTTTAAAGTTTCTGTCTAAATTATTACATGGAGTATGACATTTTGCTCTCAATGTAATTGAAAAGAACAAAGATGTTTCACTGTGTTTTTCCATATCCTGAGAAAAGAGATGGTATTTCACTATCCACACTACTTTGCACAATGTTCCTCTAGTATTAATTGGCACTTCTGTTTAAATTCAAGGATTTTGAAATGGCAAAGAAGGCACATAAATATTGGAGGACTTATTGTGGACAAAATGTAGACAGAACATTTCCCCTTTCAAGACATCATCATTTGTACCTCATTTTTAAGGCTATAACCTAGGAATAAAATTTTGGTGTCATTGTGTAGGCTAAAAATTTCATCATTACCTATGAAGTCAGGTTTTCACAAAGGGTCTTCCTGATACATTATTTGAGTTAAAGAAAACCTCTCTCAGTAGATGACAGCAGAAAGGCTTTTTCTCTCTGAATGCAACTCATTACAAAGTGTTGCAGCCACGAACACATAACCAGTGCTGTAGTTGGGATTGGTCTTGTTGCAAGTAATGAAATGGAATGATGCTTTTGGGGTCTCATCTAACATGTTGATAGATGTATCTCATGTAGATATCTATAGCAGATTGTCCACCTGAGCCTCCTTTCACTGACAGTGGAGAGAGATCATCATTTTAAGATCATCATAGCTATATATATCCTATATGCATACAGGATGAGATGAATTGTTCCTCATGAATGTCTGTTTTCTCCATCACCTTTCAAGTGATCTACAACTGACTTTGTGGTGGCCCTCAAATCCTGCATCTGGCTTGATGAAATCTTTTCTCACTATCCAACTGCATTTGCATTATCAGCCTACATTTTCCAACTGCAGTTGCACTTCCATTTCACTATTGCAGTCCAGCTCCAAGGCTTCTCTGACAAATAAATCCCAGGGTGGTTTAGCGTCTGCACATGTGACATACTGCAGACACAGTACACTGAAATATATTTTAAAAATCCAGATTTTACAAAGTACTTTGAGATATTTGAGTGAAAGCACAAATTGTATGATCCAAGAGCAGATGTTCATTAATCAGCCTTGTATCCTATGTGTTCTTTACTCTTTATTGTGCTGTTTCAGAACCATACTTCCAGACTAGTTCAGTTATCTCCAAGACAGCTTGAGTCTTCTATTGTCTCATCAGCGTAAGAATACCGTCAAATTCTTACCTTTTGGAGAAGATATTTTGTCTGAGCAGTTCCATGTGTGCTAAAGTACATCCATCTGGCATCCCTGAAGAGAACTCAGTGTGATAAATATTACTACAAATTAGCATGGTTTGAAACCCTGGCCCCAAAAAGAAGGTTTTAATTAAATATATTTACTGAATGGTCTTGTGATGTGTTTTAAGGCTACTCCCTGCAGACAGATGAAGGTAAACAGAGATTTTGACACTGCATGAGTGTGTTTGCGTGTGCGAACATGTCTCCTGCGATCTGTTTACTTGTCCAAAATATACGTTTTATTTTCTTGTTCCAAATGGAATATTCAACAACTTAGTCATTGCCAGTAAAATTTTTTGGTGCCTTAACTCTTCAAAATAGAATTTCAATAGCTGGGTTTTTTTACACATGACTCAGGGTAAAAGTGCTGTTTCCAAGGTTTATCAGATATTAAACTATCACTCAGTGCAGATACAAACTGTTAGCCTGTGAGCTGAAACAAGAAAGAACATGCATTCCAAAGTGGAAAAAAAAGGATCTCATATGATTATAGTGCTGACTTATCTTTGGTTAAAATAATTTCCGAAACAGTGACAGAACACCATGCACATACTTATAGATAGGTATTTGGTTGGTAAATTGATAGAGGCTCTCCTTTTGGCAACAGGCAATGTCAGGACATTGTAGGACAATATAGGAAAAACTGCAGCAGAGAAGCAGTCAGATTTTGGAGAAAGGGTAAAAGTAGCAGCAACAAACAATAAAGGGCAGCTAGAAAAACTTCTAGGTGGCTAGATGGGTGGAAATTAATTCCGTTTCAAAATGAATTAAATTATAACAAATCTGTGAAAAATTCAGAGACTGAGAAAAAAAGATACATTAGTAAACCTAAAAATTAAATTAAAAAAATAATCAATAAGTGCTCAACTTTGCTGATTTGAGTGAAATAGAAATCCCGATGGACCAACACCAAGGTAAGTAAAGGCTTCCTCAGAGGGCACTTCAAATTCATATCATGTGGCTAATGCTGATCCACCTGCAAAAACTCACACACTCATAATAATGTTTTCAGGAAGACAGAAAGAATGTAACTTCCCAGGCAGATACTGGGTCAATTCCTCAGCTGATGTAAATTGGCTTTGCTACCTTGATTTCAGTGAAATTATGATTTTCAATGGAATTATGCCAGTTAATTCTGGACTAGATCCTCAAGTGAAGTTTTTACTTGTAAAAGTCTCAAATATTTTATTTAATACCTTCTGTATTGGAAAAATTCTCTCTTCCACCATTCCTTCATACTTCTGATTTGATCCTGTATTATCTCAGCCTCTTTTTGCAGCAATCCATCCTTTCTGCTGAATTAATTAAATTAGAACAAATGTCTTCCAAGAAGGCATAATAGAAATAAGGAACTCATTACCAGAATTCATTCACAAGGCAGAGCAATCCTAGTCAAAATGGTGGTTCAGTTATTGATTTTCGTAATCGACAGTTACACTGGTGCTTGTCTTTTGTTCTTTGCAATCTGGAACTGACCCTTAGCATAATTTGGGGGTTTTTACCTGGCCTTTTGCTTGACCCAGTACTGTACTATGTGAGATTTGATGTCAATGTAATATACTAGTATATGTGTGGTCAACTTCTCCTTTTAGTTTATATCTGAAGAAAAAACATTTGAAAACATATAATATACATTTTTAAGGTATAATAACCAGTATTAAGGACTTATTTCTTAAGGTCCTAAGAAATGGGACATGCAATTCCTAGTTCAGAGGTTTTCTACACTGCCCTTGGAAACTGTTTACTCTTTTTGTTTCAGTTTCCTTTTACTTCAGTTTAATGAGTTTTACTTTCCTTCCTTGTTGATAGATAGTGAGAATAAAGTTGCTAATATCTGAAGTGTTAACTTGGCAGGTACAGGTGAAATCTGATTCATTCCACCCAACCTTTTCTTCTGTGCTGGGTCCTTTAGTGCTGTAGTACTTGGTCTACTTTCACAGACAACAGAAGAAAAGCTGTTTCCAGAAGACGCTTGTTCCCACCCATTTCATATTCCTCTCCTATATCAAGGAGAAACAATCCCTGGGATGCCTTTTTTTCCCTCCCTGGCCTACGAAGAGCCTAGGTTTCTAAATAGCTTAAACGTTCAAATAGCTGAAATTAGAGGACATGATCACACATATGGTCCTTACATTAGTTATATGTACAGCCAAATAAACGATTTTGAGAATACTAATATTTATAAATTGTGATATACATAAACCTAGTCACATAATCACTTATGTTCATTTCTGGCTGGGAATTTTCCAACAATTCACAGCAGAAGAGTCTGAAGGAGGAATTTGAGGGGAAACAGAAAACTGCAATGTGCTATGGTTCAAGTAAATCTTCAGGGAACATTATGCAGATAAATCATCAAATATCTCTCTGTTATTATCTCCCAGTTATTAGAAATGCCTTGTGTCAGTGCTTCTAACTTGAAGGGGCAAAATATTGATGGAAACAAAATCTATGTGCATGATAGGTATTGGGAAGACTAAAATTAAATTCAGCCTAGTTTAGAGAACCATTACAGATGAGCCATTACAAATTCTGAAGGCTTAAACAATGTGTCACCCTTAAGATCTATAAACATACTTGTTTCATGGGCAAACCATAAAAGTGAACTCTTATGCCTAAAGGGGTTCAGCTGTCCCTTTTGAGGTTTTTTAACTTTTCCAATTGTTAGGTTATTGGGCAGGCCATAAACTCAGGACATTTGCCTGGGAGGCAGAAGCTCTCAATTTGACCTGTGATTGCTCTGTTTTTGCCAAAGGAGGTTGTAGAAGCATAGAAAAATAGGTTAGGTTTCTGCCAGTAGGACACATTTGCTTGACATCAACTTGCTTTGCTATGGCTCCAGCATATGCCTGGAAATTAAATAAACTTTTTAGTTCCTTCATCATTCTTCTTTACAGACTGTTTCAGGATGATAACAAGAAGTCTGATGCTCCCTTCAAATCCAGGATTCCTATGAGAGTTCTTGGGAAGATCTTGAAAGAAATAAGTGTGTATATACCACATATATGAATTATTTTTCACAATGATTCAGCACCAGCATTTTTAAACTATTTATTGGAAACTAATCTTCAAACTACTTAAACTTTCAGGTGGTTTTTGCCTTTTGCAATCAAATTTTTGCCACACTCAAAATTAAACATTGTCTAGAAAACAAACAGAAAAAGATTAACCTGCTTCCCAGTTTATAACAGTGTTCATGAACTAGTGTGCAGGGGTGAGCTGTAACTGCCACCAACCCCCATTAATATCAACCATCACAACACATACTCCCAAAATTGTAAAACCAGGGCAGAATGTGTAATTCCCTGTTACTTAATGAGGTTTATCTCATTACCTAATCCAAATCAATCTTCTTGTGGGGACAAAGAAGCTTGTATGAGTCACATATAAACTCAAATGCCTGTAAACCTTCAGAGTTACAGCCATTTACCATCAGAACACCAAGAAAAGGATAAGCATGGCGATGTTCAGGCAGTGGTATTGTTGATTCTTTTGATCTTTACTTTTTCTTCCCTTTCCTTCTCAGTGACTAGCAGCTACTTTTAGAAGTTAATAATCCACATTCATACACTTGCAATATGAAATGTAATACTTTAATGTGTGTGGGCATATAAAACACTCTGGTTTTCCCCCTCCACAGGAAATTGAGATAAATCCAGGAATTTAGATACTGTTGGCTATAGATGTAATTTAGTTTCTATACAGTTAGGGCTGCCTTTATTGAGAGAATTCTCTCCTTGTTTCTTATCACTGTGGACTTGCCACTGTATCTACTGCTTTATCTTTACAGTTTGGAGCTGTGGGTTTCATAACCTGCTCTGCTGAAAGCAGAATGATAAGGGGAGGAAAGTATCCTACCTCTCAGGGAAGAGTTGTGTAATGGACCAAATCTCCGTAGTTTACAGTGACAGTGATGACAGATTAGAAAACCTGAGCTCCAAAATATATCTAAAACCCATTAGCATCAGCAATTGCATTTACATCTGTCTCCGCATTTCTTTGTGATGTGGTATTTTTTGTCTGCCTGATTTTGTGTTATTACTATGTTTGCTATATCCTTTTGCTTGGAGCATGGAGCTCTGCCTGGGGATGGAGGAGGAATCAACCAACATCTTACGGGTCAGGATTAAAGGGAGGACAGGAACAAATGACAATATAGTGAGGGTCTGCCATGGGTTACCCAACCAAGGAAGACCCAGCAGAGGAGGCCCATCATCAACAAATGGGAGCAGGATCATATTCCCAAGCCCTGGTTCTTATGGGGAACTTCAACCATCCTGATTTCTGTTGGAGGGACAATACAGCAGGGCATAAGCAATCTAGAAGGTTCTGGAATGCATTGATCATAACTTCCTTCTCCAACCATGCTGTCAAAGTCACAGAAGGCAAAGGCAGACTCTGTGAGAATAAAGAACCATCCACTGTAGGAGAACACCAGGTTCAAGGAACATGAAGGTGGCACAAGTCTGTGAAACTTGATGAGATGCATCTGTGGGCAGAGAATGGATTGAAAGCAGCTCTGAGGAGAAAGACTTGGGGGTGTTGGTTCATGAAAAGCTCAACATGACCTCACAATATGTGCATGCAGCCCAGAAAGCCAACCATGTCCTGGGCTGCATCAGAAGAAACATGACTAGCAAGTGTTTGGAACTGGATGAGCTTTAAGGTCCCTTTCAACCCAAATGATTCTGTGATACTTCAAGAGCTAAAAGGAAAGGCACAAAGACCTATGAAAATTTGCATTTTATTCTTGTGGTTTAATCTCTGATCAGTATTCTGGATTGTCTCAGCTAGTTTAGGGAGCCCATCTGTTTTAGAACATGGTTGGACTTGCAGTGCAGATACAAATCTACAGCATGAGACTCACTTTTTCCTAACACGCCACTCTTGGAAGGTCTGCTGCATGGAAACCTACTGACCAACTCAGTGGAAAATTACAGAGCTATAAAATGCTGCTATCCTAACAGTAATCGGAGTTTGTAATATATATATTAGCCAAGATTAACTTTAGCAGACTGTATAGTTGAACTGATTTTTCTGCTCCATACTGAAAATTAGGCTCTGCGTCTCTCACCCATCTCATCTGTCTTCTCCTCTCAATTTCCCCTGCCTTCAGAGACGACACACTGTGTCTCTACTGCAGTTCTTCATGCAAGCCAACAGTCACTGACATTGCTCTAAGCTTGGAGAAGGAGTCATATTAAGAATTCTGAAAATGTGTGTATAAACTTTATGAATGGTATAATGAATACTTTAAATTTACCTTTTTTTACACCTTACTAAAAACTTCAATGCATTGATAGGTTTTATTAATTTTCCATGGATTCTCTCAGGTGTTTTCATCCACCAAGTTTAAAAACAAATATCCAAAAAAATATTTTAAATTAAATCTACTAAAATGCCTTAAGTTAAAGCCTCCTCCTTATCTATACACAGGCACTGCATTAACACAACTGGGTTACTTCCTTTTGACTGAAACTGAGAGCAGCTGCAGTTTCAGAAGAAACTCCTGCATTAACTTTACTCTTGCTTGCAGCTTCTTCTTGCTTCTAACTCACTACTGATTAATCATCTCTCTGGCAGGGTCTAGGGTATAAAAAGCATCAAAGTAACTTAAAGATACTTTTATTCTCCCTTCACTTATATGAGGAGCTACAAAATGCACAATCCAAACCATTGTGCTTTATGCCATTTCATATCCAGCCCTCACCCAGTTTTCCTCTCACTAATGGCAGCAAAAGGGTCCTTGATAACTTGGGAAAAGTACGGTTTTAAATGCTGATGGTTTCCTGAACACAATTCAGATGGTACAAATACTCAACCTTTGTGTTTCCTGGGATATTGGCCTAAACCACCAAGAAAAGTACAAAAACTTCATTCACATTTCTTTTTTTAGTAGCAGAAAGGGATATTATGCAACTTTGGAAATTTGATAGAGATTCAGCTTCAGAGACTGGTTAGTTAATGGAAGCATTCTGGTTTCCTCAAAAGAACTATGTCTCTTTGCAACAATCATGGTTGAAGAGACCCCTCAGGCTTGGAGTCCTCTTCTGTACTGCTGAAAGGATAATATTTAGAACAGAGAACCAACTATTCATCCCCTGCCTTGAATAATGTTGTACACTTTGCATAACAAATTTGAACCCAGTAATGGAAATTGTCAAAGCTTTGCCTATGTTTTAAGCCCTGAGTAAGGATGGAAGGGGCAAAAAGTAGCTTGACCAGAATGGGTTGCCCAAGGAAGTTGTGAATGCTCCATCCCTGGCAGTGTTCAAGGACAGGTTGAACAGAGCCTTGCGTGACATACTCTAGTGTGAGGTGTCCCTGCCCATTACAGGGGATTGGAACTAGATGATCTCATGGTCCATTTCAACCCTAACTATTCTATGATTCTATGATTCATGAATGATTTACTGAATATGATACACTCTGCTACTGCACAAAATAATTATAAACACATTAATAAGCTTTTCTAGAAATTATTTTGACCTCAAGGTGTTCAGAGCCTCATCTTAGTACAGAATTTGCCATGAATAAGACCTATTTGGCTATGCAATATGCTCTCTGAGGCACCATAGAGAGTGAGAAATGTAGTTAATTTACAGTGTGACATACAGTTTAAGGAAACACCCAGAAATATACAGCTGAATGAGGAGAGAATGTCAGAAGACAAGGAAGACTGGATTTATCACAGGTGAGTGAGGAAATCCTGAGCTTTGTGGAAAACCATGAGGTTAGGAAATGTAGGCACTTACATTAGGAAATATAAGTCTGATAATTATGACAAGGAGAGAGAATTTTTGTTCAGTGGTACAGTTTTGGCTGGGAGGAGAATGATGCCTGATAGGTGGGGAGACCTGTTCACATCATGATTAATAGTTTTGGCATAGCTGAAAGAAAATATAGTCCCCTTCTCTAGGCTTTTAGTAATCTATTAGGCTCTGGGCCACCCGGTTTTGCCACCCAGTTTCACCACCCAGCAAGTTCCCTGTAGGCAACAGCAGAGGGTACTGGAGAGATTATTCTTCAGACAGCGAAGCGATACAAATGGGTCAGTGGTTGCCAAACTAGGGGTTATTTTTGCTTCTCAATGGGAGGCCTTGGGATAAGACAGAGTAATAATGGTTTGGCTTTATGACTCCCAGGATCTATAGACCCTATCTGCTGCTTCTGCTTGTGCGGTCCATCTCTGCCCTTAATCAAAATGACTTTGACAACAGATCTTTCCCCTTAATGCTAACTGCTGCTGCTTCTTGTGGGAATCTCTCTCACAATGTGTCCTCTCTTCTTTTAACCTCTTTCCCTTGATTTGAGAACTTTGATCTCAAGACAGGTTTCACAGATTACTTTTCCTTTTAATTTTAAATTAAATGAATTGGTCCCCTGGGGCTTGCAACTTCCTAAGGACTTTGGAATTGATCTGATGAATCACTTCAGGCTTTCTGACTTAGTAGTATCTTCTTTATTTCTTCCTCCTCTCTTTGGCTTCCAGCTCTCTTCCCTCATCTTCTCGATTTTGGAGTGACAACCTTGGGGAATGGAAGAGGAAAGGAATAAACCCTCTTTTATCCCCTCCATTTCTGTTTTACCTATACTATCCTTGTTTAAACAATAAAAGAAGCCATTAAGGTGTTGTCTTTATCATTCATTGGCACAGATTCAGAGGTCCAAGTCATGTTGCTGAAAGGCACCCCTATTTCCCAGCAAATGACTTATTAGCACATGCATGGCTACAGCTGAAACTCTCAGGTGCTCTAAACACACATGGAAGTGATCCATTTTTCTTGTTTTCAGTTCCTTTTCCTCTGAAATACATAGTATTCTACTAGTTTTGTGGACTTCTCTCAAATAAATCAGAACTGAGTCAATTACATTGCTGATGAATGGTGAGATGATATACAGAATCAAGAATATATCAAGAATATCTATCGACACTAATAAATCAAGAATATAGAGGCCATATTAAGCTGGTCCGGCCAATATGGTACTGGAGGTTTTGGAGTGTGTCCAAAGAAAGGCAACAAAGCTGGTGAAGGGGCTGGAGCACAAGTCTGATGAGGAGCAGCTGAGGGAACTGGGGTTGTTTAGCCTCCTGGAGAGAAGGAGGCTCATTATTCTGTACAATGAACTGAAAGGAGGTTATAGTGAGGTGGGTGTCAGTCTCTTCTCCCAAGTAACAAGTGATCAGACAAGAGGAAACGGCCTCAAGTTATGCGAGGGGAGGTTTAGATTGGATATTGTAAAAAATTTTTTTACCACAAGTTGTCAAGAATTGGAACAATTTAAAACTATTTTGCTGCTCTTCTGCTATGTACATTTTTGACTGTACAGTTGATAAATGAAAACCATCAGATTTCATAATGAATCAAATGACTAAATGGCAGATGAACATTTTCTACGTACATTTTGAAGTTTTTATGTTTCAGATATAAAAAGGTTTTATATGTCACAGAAAGTCATTCCAACAGTATTAAAGGAACTTTCTGGGGGGTTTGAGGTTATGGCTTAACTGGCATCTTACCTAAGAGCGAATACATACAGGGAAAGGGAAAAGGTCCTTCTGGATCTAAATAGAAATGGTTAGAAAAGGTTTAGAAAAAGAGCTTAAAGAGAAAGGAGAGAACCTCACCATACAAAATATATTCTTATTGGCAAAATATATTCTTATTAGCAAACACAATCATCAGCAGGTTAAACCAAACAGTCACAAGGAATTCTCCCTATGACTGTGCTGGACTCAGCAAAGTCATTTTGTTAGGTGAACTCTCCTCTTAATTGGGTGTTACATTGCTTCACTTCATTGAGCATGGTGGGTTGACCTTGACTACCTGCTAGACCTCCAGCCAGACACTCAATCCCCCTCTTCAACAGAACAAAGACAGAAAAGCCTGCAGGTTGAGATAAAGACAGTTTAATAAGAACAGCAAAATCTGCATGTGGGAACAAAGGCAGAAGGAATTTATTCACTTACTTCCCATCAGCAGGCAGATGTCTAGCTACTTCCTGGGAAGCAGGGCCTCAGTATGCATAGCAGTTGCTTGGAAAGATAAACACTATATCCAGAAATGTCCCCACATCCTCCCCCTGCCCTTAGTTTTTATTGCTGAGCACAGTGTCATATGCTAAATATCCTGTTGGTCAGTTTGGGTCAGCTGTCACAGCTGTGTCCCCTCCCAACCTCTTACTCACCTCCAGTGTACCGGCCTTGGTGGGAGGTAAGTGGGGAGAAGATCCTTGATGCTGTGAAAGTGATGTTCAACAATTGCAAGAATATTGGTGATTTGACACTGTTTTAGCTACAAATGCAAAGCACAGCCGCACACCAGCTGCTATGAAGAAAGTCAATGCCATCCTAGCCATCCTTGTATAGACAGCAACTGAACAACTCCATCACCAGATCATCACAACATTTAAAAATATTAGTAGCAAGTGATCAAGTATGGTCAAGAAGTATAAGTGACTGAAAAGTGCTGCAGGGTAAAAATCATAAAATTCTAAGGAAATAAATACGATCTTGCATTTCTCTCATGTGCAAGCATCTTCATATATTTTCCTGACATCCTTCCTGATATAATTCAGTAATGATCTTATAGACATTGGCTTGCCTACTAGAGTGCCCTGCCAGAAAGTCTTCATATACAGAGAAGAATGATGAAAAGTAATTCTGTAAAGAGGAAAATTCTCTGGCTTTAATTAACATAAATAAGCTTGATGATTTCAATACTTGGTATGGACCAAGTAAACTTTCTAGGTGAAATTCTGTTCTCTTGGCTTTGCTCCAGTAGAAATTAGAACTAGCTGAACCAGAAGGTAACACCTGAACGCTCAAGTTCATTTTCTGAAATTGAGATAAAATTGCGTTGCTTCTGGAATTGTTGCTTGGTTCCCACTGATTTTTTGAAGGTAGAATGCTCCCATTTCATGAAAAGAATGTTCAATTAAAATTCATATGCTGAGCAAATATATTGCCTGAAACTGAAATACCAGCTAGAGCAGTACACCTAAAGCCCTGAGGTCATTAAATAGGAATGATAACAGAAAGGTGTATATCAGTTTAAGTGCATTTAAACTCTTAAACTTGTGAAAAATAAACTAATTCTTCATCCATTAAGGTAAGTAGATGAAGAAAGAGTTCTGTATTAGACAAATTCATAACTTTACCCACAAAGTCTTGTATCTTTAAGCAGTGTAATGTTTTTATGCTGATATTTCCAAAAGAAATCACTGGAAGATAATGGAGATTATAAACTTCATTGTGAATATTGAAATATTAAGACACATTCATAAGCTTTGCGATAAAAGTACTCTTTTGGGACAATAATTCTTACCAGCCATAAAAATCACCAAGCCCTGACTCCACCTTCTGCGTCTAATACTGCACAAATGCACTGTTGATCACTATGTTCTATATGGGGATTTTGACATTTTCTACATGACTGAAAATGCTTATATCACTAAATCAAACTTCTTAAAATACTGCCAGCTCCAAACCTTTGTAGACAAAAGGAGGAAATGCCTAATACAGACGCACTTAACCTAGTTTAACCCTCATTTAGCTTGTGGGAATAAATCTTTGTTTTTTATCACTGTGAAGAATAATTTTGTGTTTATGTCATTGTTTTGAATATGTTAGATACAAAACCCATTTAAAACAATCAAACACTAAACACTGACTATGTTTTAATCATGCTCTCAGAGTTGGCAAGCTAAGGCCTTAAATTCTAAGAGCATGCCCAAGTGGAAATGTTAAAGAACTTGCTAGTGGAAATGGGCTATTGAATCTTGTATTGAATAGGAAATTTAAATGTGCTTTGGAAGATTGTGACTATCCTGGAAGTCAAAAAATTTGAGGCATTTGTTTATTGGTTAAGAGAATATTTTCTAGTTCTGTAAGTGGTTAATGAGCTGTGATATTCATTCCATTTCATGCAAGACTTCTATAATTGTATCAAATTGAGGTGTATAATCACTTCTTTAAAAAAAATAGATTTTTTTTTACTAATATTTTATATCAAAATAGAAAATATTTAGATTTTATGATTTTAGAGTTTTTATGGTTGAAGGTGGATGTTTTAAAATACAAGCTTTGGTGGGAATCACAATTAGAAAATAATATTTGATCAGAAAGAAGGAAATAAAAGAGAAAAAAGTAGTTCATCTGTTACAATCCATCAGTATTATATTACCAGCATCATGCCTAGAAAAAAGACAATGAACTGTTTAACATGTAACCTAACTCAGCCAATGTCTAGTCTGATTACTTAAATCAGATAAAGGTTTTGCGTGAATCCCATCTGCCAGAAAGACATTTGAAAAGCCTTATGCCCATATAAATATTCATTTCAGAGCGTATAATTTCACTTGTGCACAAATAAATAAGTCATTGCTTGGGAGTAGAAGACAGGAACTGTTCAGCTGAACCATTCATTTTTTGTCATTAAAGTTGTCAAAAGAGTTCTGAAAGGGATCTTCTATATGTCAAAAGAAAACAGACTTGTAGGGAAGAAATGTTTTTTCTTTGATGTAATAAAAGAAGACTGTGTTTATTAGATGTTATTCAGGGGTTTAATTCAATGGATCCTCTGAATAAAACCAGGAAATATTCTTCTGGTTGAAAACTTACCAATTTTCTAACAACTTGGCTGACCATTCTGAGACTTTTTGTTCTGTCTCTGGATCTTAAACTGGACTGATGCCACTAGTTACATTCATAACCATTTTTGATACCTTTGATATCAGTAAATTCTAATGCTTTGAGCTTTTTTTGATATGTCTTGAATTCTAGTTTATATGATGTTGCCTTTATATGCTTTGAGTTTAAGGATTCAAAATATTAATGCAGAGTGGAAGTAAGTATACAATTTCAAAAAATCAGGCATCAAAATCTGTGGCTGGTCACCAGAGACTTTCTTTGCAGGCAGTAGAACTAGTTAGCAGAGGTATGATTCATCACATCTTAAAATCGATGTCAAAAATAGGTCAAGTGCATCACACCCTGGAAGTGCTTATTTCTGTCTATTGACATTTGCAAACTCAGCTATTGATGGCTGTAGCAGAAATCCTAGCAGAAGTGTTTATACTTTCATTGTCAGATGTGATTAGGAACTTCCACAAAGCACTAACATAATTGAAGGAGCATTCCTGAGACCTCTATTCCAACCTTGGGCAGCTATTGAAGAGCTGTTTTTATTTCACAATGGGAATTTTAAAAGAATCAGTTTAGGGCTAAAATGATAATGTTATTTTCTCTGACTAGGGATTCCAGTTGCACTTGCAGAGGCACAGGTTTATTTGTGATAATTGGTTGCAAATGAGTGGGCAATGAAGACTGGCATGAGTGCTAATGAGAAGTAGTTTGCATTTTGTCAGTAGTACAGGCCAGAAAGAAATGTTAAATGATGACAAGCATTCTGCCTGTTGCAGTCACAGAGAAAAGAAAGAGCAGGGCTCAGAAATTACTGAATTCCTTAAAGTACTAAAATAAGAAATTGTATTTAAAAGAGTTAAGCTGAAAAGAATGTTGGTCAGAGAGGGAAATGAAACAAATTATTATAGTGGAGAACAGTAGGATGAATGAAGAGACAATCACAAGGAGAGAAGGCCAAGTGGTTCTTTGCTGCTCTTTAATAGCTGCTGATAATTGACAGTTCTTGGATTCAATCCAAAAGATTTGCTATATTTGATTTTAAAATAACCCTCATAACTTGGAAGTAATTTCATTAATGTATCTAGGAACACTTATCTTACCTCATGAAAACAATATATATATTTTAGTGATAACAAGTTCATTTCTGTAGAATAGGGGAGAAAGAAGGTGTGGAAAACTCACTCATTTCCAAATGTGATAAGAAAATAAGGTAGTGTTTAGTTTAGAAGGTGTGTCTGACAGTAAATTTTAATTTATATGCCCCAAAGCCTTGAAAAATCTGGGAAAAATAAATAGAAAGAAACCTCAACAAAATAGAACTACTAACATTCTGAGGTATAATTTATCTCCATTAAGGAGGTAATACACATCATGTCTTGTGTCTAGAAAAGCCTAAGCATGTATGGAGATTAGTTCCAGTAGCAATTAAACCACTGCCTCTGGGCCAGTGCACGCTTTCAGGTGTGTAACACAGGGAAAGGAAAAACTTAAATTTATTCAAATAGATCAGAAAGAAAGAGAAATATAAAAATGGAAATGCATATATGTTATTTAATTCAACTTTGAAAATACAACCATCAGGACTTGGGATTTAAGATTGAATTATCATAGTTTAGATAGTTATTGACTGCCATCTTGCTCAAATTGTTTTCTGGACAGTAATAGATAATATTAACCCACCCTCATCTGTGAGGTTATAAATTAGTTGTGAATCTTGAAACTGATTTGCATTCCCTCTTGTCTAAAACAGGATAAGCTGAAATACAGAGACATTATTGTGAATTTACCCTGCCTAATTCCCAGTTAGGCTGCATACATAAGTCACTGAGCCTTTAGATCAACATGCAGTCAGAGTCATTCAGGAGTATGGAGAATTTCTTTCAGTTGCATGGAAAAAATTATCTCTATTTCTTCCAGCAACAACTTTATAAACTGGCTAGGACAACTTTCCTATTCCAAATCAATGTGATTTTTGAAGATGGCAACAAAGAAAAATAGCACTCTCAAAAGGCAGTTTCTGTGAAGTTGTATTTTCCTGCAAGAATGGATTTAGTCCAATCAGATCAAAATCACACACTTCCAATAATATTTCAGTGTCCCTTTCTGGGTTTTGGGTTTTTTTTTTTCCCTTTATTCACAAAACCAGGACGTACAGGGAAACAGGCCTTGAAGTTTCATTAAAGTTAATAGTCATGAAAATGGCCAAAACTGAGTAAGAATTTCACAGTTGCACCTCCCTTCAAGGAAGACCATCCATGAAGAAAATGGAATAATGAAAGACCAATGAAGACTGAGTAAACGCCAGCTCTGTTCCTGAAAACTGAGGGTTTTTGCCACTGGATTCCTCAGTGTAAATCTAAGAGTTTAGTCTAGCTAAAGATCTGGGACTTCGCTGAATCAGGAATTACAGCCTACCAGATGAATCCTTCTTCCAAGGAAAATCATGGAAGCTGTGGTTTGACTGTTTTTTTTACAGGGAGAGGTAGCCTAGGGTAAACTCCAATTAACCTTTTCTTGTAGCTAGCAAAATGGTCATTGATCTGGAAATGCTTCAAAACAATCTGAGTTCAATAAACCACTCATGAATGAAAGCTGTTAATTGAATTTTCCAACAAGTTATAAAGAAAAACATGAAATCTTTCAGTCTTTAGGTATTTCAAATCATAGCGACCAAAAGTAAAATACATTTACAAATTTATTTCTAATGTAAGTTAACCAATTTTAGTATACACGCAGGGGTCCATTTAGAAAGAGAAATGAGAAAGAGAGAAGAGATTGTTCAGCAGCCAACAGACTTATCTGCTCCCAGCAGAGTCTCTCTGGTGTTGACACACTGCTGTTGTGTCTGAATAGAAAGCAAAAATTATATATTTCAAGAAAATTCTGCTGGTAGTGTTGGATACTCATGAAAGATGGGATTTTTTTAAGGAAACATGCTAGCTTCCTATATGCAACTATGAGCATGCTGTGTTTTATTTTCCTTTAAATCTATTGCAGTTAAACATGAGCCAGCTTGGCAACCTATAGAAGAATTTTCATGAAAAGATGCAATCTGTTCCAGTTACAGTAATATGCAACAATTATTTCATAATTCAGAACTGTGGAGGCGTTAAATCTGTACCTGAACCATTAACATCCTGAAAAGGTATAAACAACTTCAGTGTGAAGGACTCTCTTTTCCCACAAAGTTTCATCATGGTTTTAAAATTCACACCTGAGGCTGCAGGGTAGGAATGTTAACAGCTGAACTGGAATAATTTATACTCTAGACAGAGTTCACTCTATTAGACTTACTTGTCAGAATTCGTTTCATTTTGTATTCTTTTCATAGAGCTCAATGAATGTAATGAATGTATCAAATGAAACTTGTGTCTTTGTGTTTTAAACATAGATCTAAGTAAAAATAAATTATTCCAAGAAATGTACGGTTACATTTTCCGTAATGCAATGACATTTTGCATCGTTATCAGCTGCTAATGATGTCTTAAGAAACTGCATTTTTAAAAGTCGGGCTACATGTGCTCATGGAATATATCTGGCCAGCTCAGAGAAAGCCTGTCACACTGAACAAGTCATTTCTTCTGTAAGCTATCTGATGAGTGGCCTGTATCCCTGCAGAGATCTCAGTTAAATCTTTAAAAAATGTAAGAAAGTCTCATTATGTTCACAATATGGTCCTGGATGTTTTGTAAAGCCAACAACTCTCCCAGCCAACTTAATATTCCAGGCTCAGGAGGGACTCCTCCCTGTGCTCTGGGAGCCCTACAAGTTGTTTTTGAAATTCCAATATAATCACCAGTTTTATACCAGAAATCCCATGGAAGAGGCCTCATTGGAATGTGTGCATTTTAGAAAACTCTATAATTTTTTGTTAAGACTTCTTTTTGTAGCTCTGTTTAGTGGAATTGATTCCAACCTCAACCTTAAAAGAACATAAATACTTTCCTTCCCAACCTGTCAAAATATGGTCACTTGTTCAGCTTCAGACAGGACATACTCATATTCCTTTCCATGCTGCCTCTCATGCCACATCTACAAGACTATCTCTTTAACTCTCAAATAATTCCTCAAAATTGTTTCCTGGGGTGTTTACAAATAAGGAAGCTTACACCAAGCTAAGACCATTGACCACTACTAATGATCATCAGATTGAGCAATATTATTTTATTTCCTTGAAAGCCCTTAGTTGCCTATATATGTATATATCTGTATTACCCACACATTTATTTTTCAGCATTTGCTGATGTTGGTTTCAGATTACTGTGCCTCCTTTCTTCATGCAATGTAGATACCATGGCACTGTCAAAAAATAGGCTGGCATGGCATTTAGATCTAGATTAATATACTTCTATGGAAGGCACTTATGTGTGTGATAGATATTTAATTTCCTTTTTTATATGGTGTCAGTATAATCAACATTATCAATAGAATTTACTGAGCAGTTCAATTCACCTTTCAAGAGACACTTAAAGCTTAGTTCAGTATCCTAGACTTAGACATCTAAAGCCATTTAAGATGCTTTAGATTATTCAAGATAAGCAGACAGAACTGGCAGGTATGACACACTACCAATGAACTTCTGAAGTAACAGTTTAGGCATTTCAAATTATACTGGGGATCTAAGATGCATTCTTAGCCTGAAACTGAATTCTACATTGGGCATGTAGAGTACAATCTAGATTAGATTCTAAATTTATTCTGTCATTAAGAGACACAGCCAAAGTATCTCTGGCAGACAATTTGGAAAGTTTATATGAGTGATGAGGTACTTGGATTTCCATAAAAATTAGTTCAATTCAGATGCATATCCAAATTTCTACTTTTCTATAGACACCTTCTTAAGGTTATACAGAAGGCATATCTGTTCATTTGGTGGTCCATAGCCTGGCAACCTTTCTATTTCTAAAACTCTAATTATTCTATGATTCTATGATACCAGTGATTAATGCCTAACCTCAAGGCCAAGTGGAAAGACAAAGCATATGCTTACACTACTCAGAAATATTTTCTTCTACAACACACAATCTGTGGTTGAATCCATAGACTAGGGAGTTTTAATGTTCACTGTTGCCTGTGCTTTTACTCAAGGCACCCAATGCTCACATCCTACAGCCTGTGCATAACTGGGACCTCTGAGCTCCTGAAACTGAGTCATTAATAAGTTAGAGCAGATATTCCTGTGGACTCTCTTCTGTTCCTTCTGAATATCCTCCTACTTAAACCACTGACTGCATGTATAGATAAAAGCTACCAGTTGTCTGTATGTTTCCTCCTTTCTGAAAGACTATAAAAAAGCCTTATTCTAATTCAGCTGGTGGTTAAACTGGTACTGATCTAGTAATTGCTCTTTTAAAACACACTTTCTAAAGGACTGTAGCCTAAATTTAGCATAGTGAATGTTTTTGTTCAAAGGCTGTGCTAGTCAACAATTTCCAGTGCTGGAAAATATTATAAAAATGACTGGGAACAGCAGGCTGCCTGTTTTTTTCTAACAGCATTAGAAATTACCAGCTCTGAAATGAGACCCAGGCTCCTGGTTAGCCTGGAAATGAAATAAAAACCACCTACTTGTCCAATACAGATCTTGAATTAATTCTGGCTTCTGGTTGGAAACATAATTCATTTCCCTTTAGTTTTGATGTTCTTGTGCTTTTTTTTTTTTTTTTGATTAAAATTGTGAGGTGATGTGACAGGAGAATGCCAAATTTGTGCTGTTTGTTTCCTGAGAATAAGAAAAGTGGTTCCCTAATGAAGGCCTCATAGGAAAATATCTGTAAGTCTGAAAGGAGAGAGGGGGTGAAGGAGAGAAGGAGAGGGCAGAAGAGGGGGAGAAAGAGGTTATTACAAAGAGGAAGCTGAAAACAAAGCTATAAAGTGAAGACCACACAATTGTTGCGTTGCTGCTTCCAGGGTTTTGTTCTTGCTGAGTTTCTCTCCTGCAGCACTGAATGCCTGCAGGACACTATGGAAAGAGCAAGTCTGGAAAACCAGAAATGCTCCCTGGCCTAACCTCTCACAGCAGATTGGCTGGGCTGCCACTGCAAGTCAGTTTTACAGTGGAGATGGGAAAAGGTTGGAAACAGGCTTGAGCATGGACTAGGGGTGGACTACAAAAACCTCTGGATCAATGTTCTTCAGAAATGAAGGTGACAATATTGCAATGAAAGCTTGTCAGCTCCATCTCTGTAAAAACTGCAAATTTCTCTATCTCAGAAGCTTTAAGTGAATTTTAATATTTGCATAATTGCAGGCAAACACATTTAATGAATAAGAATCTTTGAGTTAATCTAAAAATGCATCAAAATAAAAAAGGAAAAAACAACAAAGAAAAAACCCAACCAAAACCTTGTATGACAAGTGCTTCATTTTAGTTTATTCCAGCCATGACTAGAGTAATTTTATTTTAGGAACACAGTTTAAGAATAAATCTCTGTTCAAGACAACACTGGAGCAGTTGCTTAATTTCTATTGGCACCTGTGGGGCCTAAGCACATAATTCATGTTATATAGATTCTTAAGTGCTTCCCTGAATAGGACTAGGACACAGTGACCCAGCTCCAAAGTATTAATATATTACATGTGGTCTTTATGATATGCCAGCAACCAGAAATAAAATGGCTTCTTGTGCCAAAAGCATCTCATAATATGTAGCTTACAGAATGGTACGTTGTAGGTTTGCTACTGTAATTCATTTTTATCACTGCAATTCAGCTGATATGCTGAGAGAAAAGATAAACAGCATAGAAGAATCAGCACGTGATGATTCTTCTGTACCAAAAGAGATTTATTGTCAAATAAGCTTAAGACAATTCCCTTTGCATTCTGATAGACAGCAAGCAGTTAGAAGAAAGGCCATGCTATTCCCTGAGCTCTCAAGTGGTAAAGAAATAAAAGGATTCCTAAGACATGGGTTGAAACTTTGTCATCATTCAGCATAAAATCCTCAAATGCAAGTGAAACAAAGAAATGCTCTACTCCAGAAGAATAAATTCATTAAGCAGCTCCTCCGTTCAATAGCTGAGAAATACCCTCCCCTGTTACAGCTAGGGTAAGACACAGTTTAAGATTGTTTCCTTATTTTTATCAGTTTCCTTTGTAAGTGTTTCCAGTTTTATAATTGAGAACCTTACTCTTTTGCTTAGCTGGAACATAACATGCATTCAGCCCAGAATTCCATGTAATTGCATAAATCTGGGGAGTACATAACATGTGTTCAAGCAAAAAATCCAGGTAAATCAGCATTGTAAGTTTGTTGCAGGGTCTACAGTTTGGAAGAAATTACAGGATCAACAGAGACGGTACACACCTTGCTAAATTCCAGGGTTTGGATAAGGGAAAGAAGAAATAGGAATTACTCCTAGATGGTATTAGGTAATTTGTGACTTTGAACTATACTATGTCAGGGAAATCAAGGTTTGAATTGCTTTTTGCATTGAAGAGTGCAAAAGCTGAAGACTAGGATAGAAACAAAGGCAGACATCTGGAGCTGGAGAAATTGTGATAGTTAGGTGAAGATGTGTAGGAGTTTTATTCAACATGCTGAAGCCCATCCTGTGTAAATGAATGCAGAGGCTGGGGGGAACTCAGGGCACGGAGGAATCCTGGTTGGAAAACCAAAATGCAAGAGGGTAACTTGAATGATGGGACACCACGTGGGAAAGGATGCCATTTGAGAGAGTGGCACATGAAGTATATACTATAGAACAATAAAAGTTTAGAGGTTATGATGAAAAATGTCACCTGCAAGCAGGTATCATTGCTGTAAACCACTCACTTTAGCATGAAAAGAGCAGAAGTAATTTGTTGCCATGCACATTTGCCAAGATGGATTCAGGGCACCCAGAGAGTTCAGTGCAGTTTTATAAAATCCCTGCAATTACCTTGATTTAAGGAAGCAGTAAAAACTACTGTGTTCTAGCAGTGAGCTTGTCAGTCACATTCAGTCTAAAAACTACAATCCCGACAAATTATGACAGTAGTAACAGCATCAGAATTACTTCAGATCACTTGCTCACAGATGATGAGAATAACATGTCAAAAAGTGATCTGCAAATGTTTCCATGAAGAGCAATTTAGCAAAAATATAGTGAACAAAAGATTGGCAACGTCTGGAAAGCATTATCAAGGAAACTGGTAGCAGTGAGGGCTAGCTCCTTCCTATGAGACAGAGGAGACAAGGAAGGTCCTCAGGGTGGCTTGGCAGAACATCTCAGCCAGGGCCAGTCTCTCTCAACAGGAACAGGGCAGGCCAGGGCCATGTGGGGCAGCCACAGACGTGGACATCAGACACATCCATGGGGATGAAGAAAGGATGAGACCAGTCTGGGACACTGGCCTGTGGGTGGGGGTCAGGATCCAAATCAGCGAGGAGGATCAGAGCCAGGCCCAGCTTGGAATGGCCATACAAGGTGGTGGGGATGGAGCAATCTGCTATGGGTGCCCGATTCCTAGAAGCCATATGAATACTGCAATGGGTAGCCATGGCAACATGGGCACTCAGAAACAAAAATGCCAGAACTGAGAATTTATAATTGTAAGTGTTGAAGAGGATTTGAACAACAGAGTTTAAATTAGTCTGTTTAAACTAATTTCTATAGTTTCTGTATGGAATCTTAATCTTGGTACCATGACTGAATTGTAATCTACGTGATGAAAGACACACGACTATTTCACGTGTTGCTGTTAAATACTCAGTCAGTGCTGACATAGCATTAACACTCATTTTCCGGGGGGTCTACAGTGTATATTTGATCTGACTTGCCTGATATTTAAAATAATTGATTTTTATTCATGCAAATGAACTCTGGTTTATGTTGTTAAAATGGGCCTGCAGGCAAGCTTTCTAAGTCTTGTCTTCAGTAAAGTTACCCTAAAGATTCAAAATTGTGGGAAATGGTCTTGGTCCCCACCTTAATCAATGTACCCCCAAAGACTTGGCTTTGGTGGTAATTTCCTGCAGAGAATTTACACAGAAGACAACCGCTTTGAATTCCTGGGCTGGTACATGTCTGAAATCATCCTCCTTCTCTCTTTTTATTACCCACAAAAGAATAAACAAAATTCCACACATCCATTTAAATGAGCTTAAAGTCCAATATATGAAAATATTTCCCACAAAAGACTTCCTGAGTAGAAACATTTCTATCATTCAGGCATGTTCAAATCCACAGTTTGCATATTCTGATTTTTCACCAAAAGTCCTGGTAGGAAATATTCAAGCAGAATACAAGAGTTATTCGATATAACAAAAACAAACCCCAAATGCCCTTAGCTTGATTGCAGCTGTAATATATTTGAGTGTCTAACACACCACTAATGTGTTGCTTTGTGAATCAAGAAGCATTTTTATTTCTAGATATTCTTTCAGCTGCAACAGAATTTCTAATCAACATGAACAACTTTGTCCTTTGTTACCTTGCTATATATTGTGGCATAGATCCTATTTATAATGGTGTGACACAGAGTGTTTTTGCCTAGTACAATGTGGGATGAAGATGTCTTGCGAAATTAAAAAGACACATCATACCTGTTATCCCAGTGTATTTCCTTGCAAACGTAGATCTGCTCTGCAAGGTAATGTCCCAGCCAGGTTAGCTGTGCCTGAAAATAGTAGGAAATGAGGAAAGTTTCATTCTCACTTCATTTGGTCTTGCTTTGTCTTCCTTCAAAAAACAGATTGAGTATCAAGTGTATAATAACCACTTGGAAATGGAAAAGAAAAAAAAAGAAAATGAAGAACACAATGCATTACTTGACTGGGATACTTCTTCTAAAGCAGACCTCTTTTAGCACATGGTGCTTGGCACGCAATGTCTGTGTTCAGACAAGGGCTGTGAGCTGCGTGATAAGACACTTCCTTCAACCCATACTTTTCTCTTCCAATCTATCAGATACTATTTATCCATTTCCCTGCATCATTGTGAGCCTTAATCATTTAGGACAATGCTCATACAACCATCATTGGAAAAGATTAAGGGTCTTAATGTGCCCCAAGCATTTTAAAAGCCTCAGAGGAAAGGTTCAGTGACTGAACAATATTATCTTACAGGCTAAAGACTTTTTTTTCTCATTAATGTATATAACTAGATGTGCTTTTACTGTAATGAGCAGAAGTGACTGTTAGGGTCACTGATAATACTTTGCATTTATAGAACCAGTTAGAAATATTCCTATATCTTCACAGCATCCATGTGGAGGAGTTTTACAATACTTTTCTTTCATCATGTTGGTTAATGGAACACTTTTTTTATAATGGTTTAGATCATGGATAGAACTTGCTGCAATAGTCAGGAATCTGGATGTTTGTGGCTACGCAGTTTCATCTTTTTCAGAATTGGTAAAACCTTTAGTTACTGATTGACTTTAGGAAGACTTTCACAGTTGCATATATAGGAAGTAATGGGTTTGTGTAAAAAAACTCTGTGATTGAGGAAATTCAACAAATTTATCATCCTTTATGAAAAAATCCATGACCTACCTAGCTGATATTTCAAGTTCTAATCTTGGTCGCAATGACATCTCACACTCTCTTTGTGTTTCGGTTTTGTGTAAAACGAATGAAAATCTGATAGCCTAATACAGTTGTGACAGACATTGTTTTGTTTTTTCTCTGAAGTGCTAATTTTGTTACAACAATGTACACCCTAAATTAAATAGTTCCAATAACAGAATCAGTGTAGCCAGCTTGACTCCAAATTGACATAAGTTAGCCTAACACACCAAGTAAATCCTCAGGGGCCTGGTATTAAGATACCACAGATATTCTACCACTGACACCAAAATACTTCCAGCAAGTCCAGAAAGTAGTCATACATTACCACTTCAGCATAGGCACATCCGAAAGGGTGGAGGGCTCAACTCTGAGGCATATGGTTCAGGAGGCCTGCGAAGCTTTTGTATATATTTTGTATATTGTGGATAAACAGAGCATTTCAGGCTCCAGGATGCCCGTTTGGCACTTCTTCAAGAATGCAAAAAACAGGCTTAAACAAAAAATTTCATGTTCTGAAACAGATGAATTTTTCTCAACAGAAGAAGTAATAAGAGACAAAGCACTTTTCTCCTCTACTGAAAGCTAAACCTTTAGCCCAACAAAATAATTCTAAAAGCAACAAAATCTCTTTTTTTTTCCACAGGATGTGATCAAGTCTATTTGTCACGGGTAGTTTAGAAAGTGCGTGTCTCCAACACTGTGATAGTCACAAGATTTGTACATAGCAAAGGCCTAGTAAAAGTCTGGAAAGCAAATCCTTGCTCATTATAACTAGAGCATGGAACAGGCTGATATCTGAGCAGTGAGCTAACAAGTGACCCGCTACAGAGGTTATTTAAATGTTTGGAATAAAAATGGTAATGCCTCTTCAGGTATTGCCAGTGGTAACTCAGTGGCTTGAATACTATAGCAAGAACAAAATGTTACACAAGTTAATGAGAAAAGCCCAAACTATTGAGCCCTGTAAAGGCCACATTAACTGAAATCTCTGTGTCAGCCATTTCACTGTAACAGCTTGAATTTTCCTTTTCTGCAGTTAGAGTCTATGATTATGTGAAAGTTTTGTAAAATCATAAAATCCTCCCCAGCCTCGTCCCTCAGCCCTTCCTCATCACACTTGTGGCAGGCCCTTCACCAGTTCCTTTGCCCTTCTCTGGCCCCACTCTAGTACCTCAATGTCTCCGTTGCAGTGAGGGGCCAGAATTGAACACAGGATTGGAGGTGCAGCGTCACCAGTACCCAGTATAGGGGACAATCACTGCCCTGGTCCTGCTGGCCACACTATTTCTCATATAGGCTAGGAAGCTGTTCAGCTACTGAAGTCCTTTTTTTAACTCAGACTAACATAAACTAAATTAGGATACTTCACTTAAACTGCAACATTAGGAATTACCTCAGTTTCTTTGACAGTTAATGGAGAAAAACCACTACTATAGCTGATACAACCCAGTTGTATCAACTGGGCGACCCAGTCACCTGCAGTAGGCCATCGCCACCATACACATTCCTAAAAGGTATGGATGTCCACCCAAAGACCTACCCACAGTACAGTACTTTAATATTCTACGCAATGAATGAAAAAGTTAGTGGGCTTTGGAAGTATTAAGTGTGTGGGTTTTTCTTTAAGGCTGAGAGCACCTGAATTCCAGGCTGGAGGTAACAAGATTTACCTTGATCACCTCACATGCATACATTCTATAGATACAGCAGTCTTGACTCCTGTGCAGTGACATGCTCAGAAGGTGATTCAAATCCCCCATTACAATATTGTTCGTTGAGCACAGACTATCAAATGTAGAGTGACTTTAGGCTGACTATTCCTGATGTAGATCATAGTGTGTATGTGTATGGTGCCATTATGTTTACAGTGCCATTATGTTTACAGTGCCGTTGTGTTTACATTACCATTCCTGTAACATGAATGAAGCTGTAAGTATCTTTAAAACTTAAAGGAAGACGTTTGTGTCTATGATGTGTCCCTGAGTCTGGAGGCTTTAGAAAACTTCAATTATTTCACTGTAATATTAGAGGTTTTCGATTCACAGAGAAGCAAATAGGGTTAATGAATATTTACACATGAAAGACTTGGAGACACACTACAATAAAAACTCACATCATCATCCTATACATCCCCAGAGTCAATCAATAACACTCTTTATCAGTCACTGGATAAATAATTCCACTGGCTAGGTCTTGTTTTTCTTAAATTAAGATTGTTTCATATGGTCCTCTGAAATCTAGTGGACCAAGACTACCTAATAGCTTACTATATTTCACTTGCCTGAAACAACCATTCCAGTCTTTTCACTCAGAGACTTTTCAGTCAGTGGTGATGACTAGAGTTCAGATAACTGTTTTCTGTCTGGTCAAGCCTAAGTTTTGCTATCTGATACATGGATAAAACTCTATACAAACCAATCTAAGATAAACAAAACAAACCAATACCTCAGTAAAATGGGGACAAACAAATAGTAATTGGATAAGCATTGCATGTGGTATAGAACATCACAGGCTTGCTATGCCAACAGCAGTTCAGTTAAAGAGCTGAGTGCTGTAGACAACATCTTTTCTTCCCAACTATAATTTCATATTTGTTTTTATATCATGGACATAAAAATAGCTGCTGCTAAAACATACTTAAAATTGCTCCAGCAAAGCTGAATTTGTTTCAGTAAACAAAGCTTTTACTTTGTACAAGTAGAACTCAAAACAGCTATATAGTACTATAACTAGATACAGTCCTTCAGCAGAAAAGTTTGCTTCCTAACTAGGCTGCAGCACGGAAAAGGGTTTAAGTGATAGGGTTTTAGCAAAGCAAAGAATATTCATGGGAAACATCTAGCTGTACAGTAGGTTTATAGATAACATTAGAATAATTTAAACTCAGGTCACACTCTCTCTTGTAATTAGACAAAGTGATTTCAGACCATTCTGACTTACAGCTATTGAGACTACTAAATCCTTAGCAAAGGTTCATGCTTTTAGATCTATCTTTCCACTGGCGATGACCCATTCAGGGAAACTGTGTTAAATTAGCCTTCTTCATCACATTGGAGACAAGCAGCATAGCATCTTCTTTCATTTCTTTCCAAATCTGGTTCTTTTGTTAGGCTTAATTCATAGCCCTGTGTAAGAGGTCCACCATCTAACTGAACTGTTAGATGTGGTGAGCATGAGTACGTTTGTGTTTTTTTCATGGGCAGTCTATCACCTCTCATCTGCTACATTTCACCACTGTTCAATTTTTAATTGAACCTTGATATGCTCCTTTTTCTTTAGCATCATAAGTATATTAAGCAGACAAACTAGAGAGGAAAATATGAACCAGAGTAAGCAGAAATTCAGTTTAAAAGGGACTACATGAAAGTCACAGATGTTTCTATGGAAATAACTTCTATGACCTAAACCAGGATAGAGATTTGAAGTACAACCTCAAATAAAAAGGCAAAGTTTTACTTTTAATTTAACAGGTGAGATGAAACAAAAGATGTTTCCAACTAGACCGTCATTTGTAGGACTCAGGTCTGAATTTGGACATCTAAATTTAGTTGTCTATTATGTAAGTATCTCCAGATGATTGAGAGATATTTTTTGATCTCTCACTGCTGGTCAGTAGAGACATAGGACATGACTTAGTCATGTTAGATGTCTGGTGGTATTTGAGATAACTTAAGGCAGCTGCCTGTCCTCCATCTGCCCATTGAGAAGGACGTACTCCTCCTGTAAGCACTTTGACGTATCTTCTAGTTTGAATTTGATAGAAGCTAGAGATCACAGCTGGTAAAATGGCAGGTTGCCTACGCATAGGTGTCTAATGCCACAGCAGCATATTGTTTGTGATCCAGCATCACTGTAGGAGCATACATCTCCCCTTTGGTCTGTATCATCTAACATGCCAGCATGTTTTTAAAGGCACTAGCTGCTTACATCAGGTAAATGAATCATGGCATAGATGTCTGATTTAAAAGGAGCTGACTAGCTTTTCCAGGTGCTGTTGTCGTGGTTTAAGCCCAGTTGGCAAATCAGCCACGCAGTCTCTCTCTCACTCCCATCCCTTCCTCCCCCTGTGCCCAGAGGGATGGGGAGGAGAATCGAAAGAATGTGACTCCCACTGGCTGAAAAAAGAACAGTCCAGTAACTGAGGTATAACACAAACCACTACTGCTACCACAAATAATAATGATGATAACAGAAATAACAAGGGAAGAAAATACAACTGCTCACCACCCGCCGACCACTACCCATCCAGGCTGAGCAGTGATCTAACCCTTCCGGGTAACTGCTCCCAGTTTATATAGTGGGCATGATGGGCTGTGGTATGGAATATTTCTTTGGTCAGTTTGGGTCAGGTGTCCTGTCTCTGCTTCCTCTCAGCTTCCCCTCCTCCCTGGCAGAACATGAGACTCAGAAAGTCCGTGGTCAGAGTAAACATTACTGAGCAGCAACTGAAAACATCGGTGTTATCAGCACTGTTTCCACCCCGAAACTCAAAAACTCACCACTGCACCAGCTACTAAGAAGGAGAAAAATGACTGTTACTGCTGAACCCAGGACAGGTGTTAACTGTATTATCAAAATCTTTGTTGATCATTACACAGTCTGAGACACCTACTGAATATTTAAAATTCTGCACGTACATTCTTAAATTTAAGTACATTTTAGACAACCTGAATCTGCACTATCATGAATTTTTGTGTATGTTAGTCTTTTGATAGCTCTAAATAGACCTTCAGGGGGACAGTCTTTCCATCTAACCATATTCAAATACACAAATACAGGAGAACACATCTGAAGGTGACAAATGTATTGATATAAGTAGGCAGTGGACAACAGTGGCTGGCAGAACTCCATGAGAAAACCCTAGAGACCAGATGACCCCTGTTTTTGGCTTTGTGCTTCACAGTCAAAAACATTCCTGAGTGTACTCAGTCCAATGGTGTTGCATTTTGCTGTCTAATGACTTGGTTAGACAGCAGTTCCAAATGGAATGCTGTCCAGGCCACCTGATGGGAGGCTGGTAGTAGATTGATGGAAGCAATAGCAGACGTGGAGAGATCCCTTTGGCAGCAAAATTGGCCAGCACAATTTTTGTGTTAACACAACATGTGTTCTTAGTTTCATTTGCATGAAACCTTTTCCATTCATGTGCATTTATCCAATTGAAATGTTAACATTATATAAAAGTACGTATCTGGGAGACAACTGTTCACATCAAGGCTGAGTTAGATTATTATTCTTTTTTTTTATACCAAGGCAACTCGATAAACCCTATGAACAATCTTGTTCTTCCAACAAAGCAAGATTTATTCCTTGCTGTGTGATTTTTACAGCTGCATTGAGTACTGAAAAGGGTCAAGATTGTATCCTTTTTTACTCCATTCCTCAAAAGCTCATCTTTCATTCAGCAAGGCCACAGAATCCTTGGGAAAAAAAAAAAAAA
>JAOEHY010017958.1:0-15916 GCA_025447955.1 Psilopsiagon aurifrons | reverse complement strand
GGGGGCGCTCCCGGTGCCCCCGGTGCGCTCAGGACAATGGGGCCACGGAACAAAGGGGCCCGCGGGGGGTTCGCGGCCGCCGGACCGAGACAATACGTCCGCGCGGGACCGCCCCCGGCTGTGACGTGGCCGCGGCGCAGCCAATAGCAGCGCGCGGCGCAGCCAATAACGGTGCGCGGAGAGGCTCTTTAAAGAAAGGAGCGCCGGCGGTTGGCGCTGTCAGCTGTGGCAGATCCCTCCGCGCATGTAAACAGAGAGGCGGCGGTGCTGCGGCCCATGTGCCGCTGCCGGCGCGGGCGGGAGGATGCGCCCGGTGAGCGGTGACCCCCCCGCACACATACACACCCCCCCCAACCCCTTTCTCCGGTGTCCGCACAGCGGTTCCGGTACCGCCCGGGGCTCGGAGCCCCGCGGCGCAGCTCTTGAGGGCCCTGCCCCGGCCCAGCGGTTCTGGGAGGATCGGCCACCGGAGGGGCCGGGCGGGCCTGGGGCGCGGGGCCCCACACAAAGGCGGCCGGGAGCGGGGCAGTGCAGAGCCGTGGGTGCGCCGGGCGCTGCAGGGGAGCCGCAGCCAACGGCGCTCGGTCCCCACCGGACCGTCAGCGCGGAGCCCCCAGAGGGCAGCGGGGGGCGGGAGGCTTCACGCTCCCCAGGCCGGGGCCCCGTGAGTGGAATCTCCACCGCCGCTGCCCAGCCCAGTGCTGCCCCCGGGGGCAACGGGCGCTGCTCGGGCCTGGCCCCGGCGCCCCCTCACAAAGGCGCGTGACGGGGCGGGGCGGCCGCCGCCCCCTCCCCCCTCCCAGGCCGGGGCGGACTCTTTTTCTCTCGCGTTCAATTTTCCCGTTCCCCTCCTCCGCCCCCCCCCCTCCCGGCGGAGGAGCACGTCCCGTTCCAGAGGCGCTCGGCGAAGCGACGGCGCTCGCAGGACCGTTCGGAGCGGTGCGCGGCGGGGAAGCGGCCGCTGGCCCGGGCCATGGCCGAGTTCCTGCCCCCGCCCGAGTGCCCGGTCTTCGAGCCCAGCTGGGAGGAGTTCGCCGACCCCTTCGCCTTCATCCACAAGATCCGGCCCATCGCCGAGCAGACCGGCATCTGCAAGGTGCGGCCGCCGCCGGTGAGTGCCCGTGCGAGGGGCGCAGGTACCCGCGGAGCCAGGGGCTTACCCGGGCATCCCTCTGCGCCGGGCGGGACGCGGCTCCCCGCTCCGCGGAGGAGCCCCATGAGCCGGGACGGGGAGCGGGGCTCGTGGGTACCCATCGGCCGGGGACCTGGGGTGATACTTGTTGTGGTGTCCTGCGTGGTACGGGTAGGACGGGTTTGTAAGGAGAAGCGGTCACATTGTGCTGCTGCTATGTCCTTGTACTGGAATGCATGGCTCCAAATGCCATGGGAAGACGGGAGACTTTTCGGTGAGCGAAAGGGTATTTGCCGGTGTTAATCCCCTCTCTCGGGTTCCCCATGGGCAGACCTACAGAAGTCTTCCCTGGGAAGTTGCACCTTAGGCTAAGGACTGCGTTGTGCCTTTCCCAGTTTCTGAAGTGGAAAAGCAGTAGATGTGTGTGAAGTGTCTTTGTCAGATTCCCCTTCTTCCCTCCCTCATCCTTTGGGCTTTAAACCTCGCTTAGTCCCAGGCTGTGTTGGGGAATGCGCTGATTGGTGATGATGTTGCTGTGCTGTGTGGCTGCAAACCCTCCGTGCGAGAAGCAAATGTAATGTGATTCCTTACTCCCTGACTGTAAGCTGCTCTCCTGCCTCTTTGGATGGTCAATGATGTACTCATGAAGTGTGGAGCCCTGACTTCTTTATGTTTTTCCTCTGTGGGGAGAACGGTGGCTTCTCTTGCAATGGTCTTTCAGAATCCCGGATATGTGGAGGTATTCTGAGGTGTCTCCAGCCTTGCTATGGGACCTGTACCTTGTCAGGCGTTGAAGGCACTCATCATTCCTCACTTGTCCACAGCCTGGAGCCCTGCCAGGCGCACCAAAGACACACTGACCCCAGAAATGCTTCCAGCCTCATTCCAGAGCGCAGTTTGGGGGGCAGGAGGGATGTATTGGGGGTACAAGTCATAGGTGAGGACTTTACCAGTGTGTCACCTGCTTCTCAGGAGCTGCTTGTGTTATAGTGTCCTGTGGGAGGTTGCCTATGACAGCACCTTCTATTGCTGTGGTCCTGCCTGTTGGATCCCTGCTGCCCTGCTCCTTTGGCTGCACTCTCCATAGGGAGTAGGGAAAGAGAGGCAGGGGTGGTGGGGTCAGACAGCACAGGGTGCTGCCGGAGTGGATATGATTAAACCAGTCTGATTCTCCTTGCGCTGGTACCAGCAATGAAACACCCACATGCTGGAACAGAAGCGGGGTGACACAGGGATGGGGATGCAGATAGTGAACAGCATCTTCTGTGAGCAATGTGATGGGTGAGAGCAGGCAGCGGGTTTCCCTTAGCATGAGCCCTGTCTTCTGACCCGCTCTTGGCAGACGACCTTCGTATGGTGCTCATAGGGAATCAAGATATCTCCACAAAGGCACGTTTGTGTGGTTATAGCTGCAGGGTCTGGACATGTGGTTTGGCATCCACATAGAATCTTAGGATGAGATATTGAAAAAGATACAAAGTTGGGTAAGGTTCCCTAAATCATGAGATTAAAAGTAAATCAGGAGGTTTTCTTTCTCCCCTCACTGCTGGTTTCTGAGCATTCAGCCTGATTTGGGACCATGCTTTAACCGCTTGCCTTCATGCACTGGTGCAGGAAACTTGGTTGTTTCTAGTAGAAGGTGGTGTTTCCCCCATACCTGGGATAAGCCTGTATAAATCCCAAGCCTTTTACAGCTGTTCTCATCTCTACAATGGCTTTGGCTCCCTCCCTGTGGAAGCTCTGTGTTGCCATCAGGGCAGACCCTGTTGGGTGGACCACGGAGCAGTAGTAGTCTGGGAGCAGTCAGTAGTACGTGGGACGCGCTTCCTCTCCCTACATCTCATTTGCTACAACCGCAGTTTAATGGTTTATCATTCATTTAGCAGGACAAAAGTGAAGTGACAGCAGGGCTGAGTAGGAGGAAAGCAATTGAAGTGTTGTTGAACTGGAAATATGGGGGGGGAGGGAAGAAGGCCTCCTCCAAAGCACTGTCTTTGGCATCAAACTGGAGGATGCTTGGAGACATGGAACTTCCCCTGGAGACGGGCAGGTCAGAGCTCCATGTCAGTGGTTGTGCTTGTGCTTGTGGTAGGAGCCTTTTGTTCAAGTCAGGTTTGGTGGATAGGACTTGCAGGGAGATCCTGGAGCTGTGAACAGGCAACTTCGTGCTGACTGCCACATGTTGGTGTGATGCTGTTTGTTTCGGTGTGTGTGGGGAGCGCATCTCAGGTCCCACACTCCCCATCTTGCTCTTGCCAAAGCATCAATGCTCTTATCTCACAGTTTGCCCCACTGAAGGCCATTGCAAACCTGGGTGCAGAGGACCAGGAGTGTGAGGAGCAGTGGTGGAAGGGGCTGGGTGGTGCTGCCTTGTTTTCCAAACCCCTTTTCCCCACGGCAATGCTGGACTTGGTTTGGCAGTGGGGCTGAGTCAGGAGCTCCCGTGACAGAGCTGTTCCTTATGGAAACCCACACTGTCTGAGCCACCTGCATCCTGCAGGGATGCATTGGCTGCCCCATGGTGTCTGGCTGTCCAAGGGCTGCGTGGTGTGAGACAGGCAGTGAGCACCACTGTCACTTGTCATGCCACTGACCTCCTCCTGCCACAGTGCTTGGCTTCCTTTGGAGATGTGCTTTTGTCAACAGGGGAATGCCAGAATTGGGCATCTCCATTTCCATGGAATGGTTTGTGTTGGGAAGCACCTTAAAGCTCATCCAGTTCCAACCCCTGCCATGGGCAGGGGCGTCTTCCACTAGAGCAGCTCGCTCCAAGCCCCTGTGTCCAGCCTGGCCTTGAACCCTTTACAGCCGAGTTTCCAGGTGATGCCATTGTGGGAACCTGGCTGCACTGTTTAGTTTCCTGGCTCTATGGGCTATAAAAGTAAATCAATTGTTCCATTGGCTTCAGTGAACCGAATTCCATGTTCCCAGGCAGGTGATGGGGTCCTTCACTGCTATTGTATCTCCCAAGGGTTGCTTTGTGCACAAAGCTGGAATTGGGCTTGGAAAAAACACCACTTGCATGATGAATGATGATGGGACAGTGCTTGAGGTGTGTATGCTTTTATAATGGTTTTATTTGGCTTTGGAAGTCTTTAGCTCTGAATGGGGGTGGTTTGGAGGTTGCTGATGTTGGCGAGGAAGAAGTGTTCTGGTGACAGATGCTGAACGTGCACAGATGGCAAACGTGCCCTGGTGCTGTGTGCACCTGAGCCTCTCATAATGACGGAAATCGGGACTAGGAGACAACTAAAAGTACATTGAAGCTCCGAAGTAGCAGAAACACAAGGAGCTGGATTTTCTCAACTCCCACGCTGCGTTTGAACCCACACGGGTGGGTGTTGAGAAACTTCTATTACGTTTCTTGCAGTCGATGTAAATTCGTGTATAGTGGAGCTGGCTTTTATCTTTCCCACTTTTCACTTAGTTTTGGGATGACGCGAGAAGATCGTTTATCTGACTGGGCATGGAAACATGGGAGCATCCAGTATCTTGTTCCCATCCATTAGCCGATCTTTGGAATACACAAGCCTTGTTGCCATGTAGTTGATTTTTGCTTTGCCTTTTCCAAGTGGAGCTTCCAGTTTGTCAGCTGTCAGATCTAAATGGGAAGAGATTCCATGCCCCAGGAAACCTCAGTGATCTCCATCACACGGGGACACCCTGGACCTTTCGACCTCCCATGAGCATCTTCCTCCTTGCTGTCAGCATGGCTCAGCCCTGGCTCTTGGCAACACTTCCGTGCTCACTCCAGCTCCCAAAACTGACTTGGTGGACGGTATTCCCATAAAGGTGGGATGCTGAGCTGGCTGCCGCACTGCCCCATGGTGAGCAGAAGGAAGTTGTGATGGTTTGGTGCGTCAGTAAGGTACCACAGATGTGCCACACCAGTGCTTTGCTCTCAGCCAGTGATTCCTGATGGGTGGTTGCTGGAGGGATGCCCAGGAGTGGAGGTTTCTGCTCTGGGGCTTGATCCAGGGTCACCCCTGACCCAGGATCACTCCGTGCATGCCTGAATGCAGTGCATCCAATCCCTATTCAATGGCTGCTCAGCTCCTATTGTGAGGTGATGATCCAGCTGCCTGCATGGTGGTCCACAAGCCTGGTCTGCACTGAGTTAACATTTTCTTCCAATTTCTTATCTTTATTTTTTCTTTCACGTCATTTTCCTTTGCGTTTGTACTCTTCTCCTCTGTGTATATAAATCTAAGCCTTTTGAAAAGGTCATTCTAGTCCTCCAGAAGCTTCATTTCAGGGTGTTTTTGCTGCGTGGTTTCTTAGCTGAGCACACTCCCAGGTTTGGGGGATGGAGATGTCTCTGTGCTGGAGCATCCACTGCAGACAAGCCCCAGAAGGCCTCGGTGGAGAAGCACAGCCACTAGGTCAGACGAGAGGACCATCTGGTACAGTATCCTTCCTCCTACGCTGTGCTGGAGTACGTGCTTGGGGAGAGATAAAAGGAAGGGCTTGCAAAGAGTGAGCCTTTCCTTAAAATACCCTCCCTAGGCTGACAAAGGTTAATTTAAGGAGTCCTTGAGCCTGGACCAACCTGTCACACCTAGTGCTGGACTAACCCTCTTGAAGCTTTCCACAGCCTTTTTGGATCCCTGGGTGGTTTTAATGTGTTTCTGCCTGATGTAACTGCTTTAATTTCTCATCTGTGACATGAGGTGATGCTCCTGGTGAAGCTTACGTCATGGCTTTCACTGCAGCGTACTCACATATGAACAGTAATGGCAGTGATTTGGGGAAGAGGGGTCTGTGTTCATGCCCATGTGGCCATGGAGGGTGGTGGCTGTATTGGGGTGCCTGTGCCTATCTTGCACAAGGCATGGGTGTGCTGGGGCTGGGTTCCTTTGAAGCAGTGGTGTGGTGGCTGCTGCCCTTTTGGTCTCTGATGAAAACATCCTTTGCTTTGCTGAACTGGAACTTCATAGAATCCCAGACTGGTTTCTGTTGGAAGGGACCTTAAAGCTCGTCCAGTTCCACCCCCTGCCATGGGCAGGAACACCTTCCACTAGAGCAGCTTGCTCCAAGCCCTGTCCAGCCTGGCCTTGAGCACTGCCAGGGATTGTGCTGATGGAGGTGCAGCTCAGTCACCCTGTACAGGAGGGGTTTGCAGGCGCCTCTGTTCAGTGTGTACTGGGAGGTTTGCATGTGGCAGATGGAGGTTTGCCATCAGCCTATTGACAGAACTGGCTGAGAAGCCCCATCTTCTTCCTCGGGATCAATACATCATGTCTTCCAGAAATATAGACATTATAGACCTAATCTAATTAGTGATCTTTCCTCCAAATGAAACCTGGTTTTGACAGGCTGTAGTTATGAGCTGGTGCCCAGGGTTTGGGGGATGCGGATGCTCCCATGCAGCCTCTAGTCACAACAAGGTACAAGCTGTCCCCACAGGCAGGGCACACAAAGGGCTTGCAGCAGTTGAGGGTATTGGAGCTTTCTGCCATAAATATTTTAATGGGTCTTTTGTGTTGCTTGCTTGGCACAGGGGATGGCTGCTCCACCTGGAATTACACACTCTGCAGTGTGCCAGGTTAGCGCAGCAGCAGCAATTGTTGTTCTTGCACTGAGATGGCTAAAGGTGAGTTTGGTCCAGACACAGCATCAGCGCCTTTGCGACACATACCCCCAGTGAATGTCTGTGTGTCAGGGCAGGATGTGTAGCAGCTGGAGGTGGTTTTGGTGCATATGGAGGCATGTGTAGCTCAGCACTGCTGTTAGAGATGACTGATGGTTATACAGATAGCTTCTGCAGTGTACCTGGGATCAATTGCAAATGCAGAAGAGGACCTAAGCAGGTTTTGCACTTTGGACAACCAAGTCCCTAAGTTTCTTCAGCTGCTGAACATCTTGGGTGTGGAGAGGAGGGAATTTGATGGATGCAGGATGTGCTTTGCTCTTTACATGAGGAAAAGGTCCCCACAGCTCTGCATCTGTGGCCAAGCTGTTACCTCAGCTATAAAGGTGCAATTGCAGCATTAGGCTGTTGTGTGCTCTGCAGCCTTGGATGACTGGTGGAGCTGAGTAGAAGTGTCTCTTACTATTGGGCCCCTTGCTTTTCTGCCCTATGAATCTTTAGAAGTCCTTGTTATGGGACCTTGGTCCCTGTAAGCCAGCATGCTCTGAAAACTCACCTGTAGGGAAGAATGATCCCTTGGCCTCAGATCCATGGGGAGGAAGCCACTGAGTCTGTGCTGGTGGACTTCAGTGCTCATCCCGTCACCTTCAGCTCTTTGGTGCATCTAGGAACCAGCCCTGTGGGTGGTGGAGGCCTTTTCTTTCCCAGCTGCCCGTGTTGGTCCTACACCATTCAGTGCTAGGGTCAGCAGGGGTTTTAACACCCTCCCTTTGATGTTAGCTCTTGCTCGACCCGTGGACACCACATCAGCCTGATGGATGGAGGCTGCTGGGGTCTTTTCTGCCCTTTGGCATCAGACATGCTCATTGCCCTGTGGTAGCACTGTATCCTGTTGGCACTCGTGTCTGTTCCCATTCACAGGGAGGAACTGAAGCTGCGGGAGACACAGTTTGCTCCCGGTTACCAGAGTTTAGTGTCGAAGCCAGGAAGCAGCCTCAGGACTTGGCTGGCAGTTCTCTGCTCAGACCAGGTCCTGGGGATAAGCTTTTGGTGAATACAGTAGGCCTTGTTGGGGAGCACAGTGTCCTATTCTCTGCTTGTCATGAGCATGCAGTTCAGCGCGGGATCTCCACCAGCATCACGCTGCCTGGCCATGGGCTCTCTCTGCTCTTCCACGCACACATTTGTTCCTCTTATAGATAAAAATGTTACTTCTGTTGTTAAGGATTCGGCCCTTCCTGGCTCTGCTTCCCACCAACACTGTGTAAACACTGCTCTGCCTGTACACAGTGTCCTGTGCTATCCTTGGACAGGTACGGAGATGTGGGAGGGTGGATGTGGTGGGGAGGAAATGAGGATCCTCCTCCAGGGTATGAACTCATCAGGGAAGCCGCTGCTTGGACATGATGTGGGTGGGGTGTGATCCATGGGAAGATATGGGTTGGACACTGCTCTCTGCTCTGCCCTGCTCCTTCCCAAGGGACAGGCGCTTGGTCACTCCTCCCCGTGCTGTGTGACAGATCTCCTGCAAGCATGGTGGTTACTGCTGGTTGGCAGTTTGCAGGCAGTGTAACCCAGTGTTTCTGCTCTGATCACTCCCTCTGTCTTGCTTGCTGGACGTGGTGTGCTGATAGGGAGAATGGGGACGTTCCTTGTGGATTGGGTTGAGTCCAAAGGCTTTGGGAGTTGTTCAGTGAGAAAGAAGGGTGAGGCACAGCCGCTTGTCCTAGGACACGGCTGTGGTTGAACCCCAGCACACAACTGAGCCTCACAGAGCTGCTTTCTGCCCTCCTGGTGGGGTGGGGAGGGAACTGGAAGAGTAGAAGTGAGAGAAGTCGTGAGTTGGATAAAGACAGTTTGATAGGTAAAGCAGAAGCGATGCGCGCAAGCAAAGCAAGGAATCCATTCATCACCTCCCGTGGGCAGGCAGGTGCTCAGCCACAGCAGCACACATAGCAGTGCCTTGGGAAGACAAACACCGGCACTCAGAATGTCCCCCTTGCTTCCTTATCCAAATTGAGTGCACCCAGCGATGGGCTGCAGGGCCTCTCTGAGTGCTTTGTGTGGGTATAGCAATTCAGACTGAGTTAGGGGCACACGTTGCAGGGTGGTGCATTGGTCTTCCTCCTCAGACAAGACTGCATTTCTGTTCTTTGCCCAATAAATGTTTGATTTTGCCAAGTGGAGCAGCTTCAGCAGGAGATGCTGAAAGGGCTGCTCCCTGCATTGCGCTGGGTTCATGGCTGGGGCACTCTCTCTGAGGGATTTCCTTTCCCATTCCTGCATAAAGCAGATGAGATGAGGATGGCTTAATCCTCACGCCCAGCTTTGCTTGTTGTCCTTGGGCTCTTCTGGGAGGGTCACACTGATGCTGGCCTCACACAGGGGCCCCCCAAGCACCAGACCTTCCTGTAAATGCTGTTGGTTTGTGTAGGTCCACGTTACAGGCATCGTTAGCCGCAAAGGAACAGGAGAACAACGTAAGGCAGACACTGGCTGATGGTTAGCCCAGAAAGTCACTGCGAGAAGTGGAAATAGGTTATAACTGTGCTGCTCTGCAGGCTCCTTTGACACCAAATAAATGCTGCTTCGCTGGGTGTAGATGTCTGAATGGACCAGCAGCTGACAACAAGCAGATCATGGAGAAGCTCAATGTGATCCTTTACCCTTTTCATTTGATTTACTTCAGTTTTGTTTCCTAGACTACAGCAGCAGCCCTCCTCTGAAGAGCTTCTATTCTTCATTCACAACAAAGCCATCTCTAAGCGGGTTTTATAGCTGCAAACAATATTTGGGCAGTGTTGTGAAGCTCAAAGCGCTTCTCCATCAGCTTGGCAGATGTGTGACACAGCTGCTGTCTGCAGATGCTGCGGGGCTGTGAAGTTTGGATAGGGAAAGAAAACAATAGTTACCAAAGAGCAAAGTTCTTCAGGGTTTGAGGTTTAAGAGAGGGATTTGGACTCAGACTGTAGCTGTCCCCTCTCCACCCTTTGTGGAAGTCCCTCTGTGCTTGAATCCCCTCAGAAGGGAGGATTGCTGACAATGAGCATCATTCTCACAGCTGCAATCTGTGCAACACCCTCGAGATGCGGTCCTATGGAGAGGACCCAGCAAAACGCTGTGGGCTGTGTAAGCCAAATGATGAGGCCAGGACTGAGTCAGCAGGTTCCCTGCTGAACCACATTAGTTTTTCTTGATGGGGTACAGAGCTCTGTACTTCCCCTTTGTCTTTTCCCTGCTTGGCTTCACGCATCCTCCGAAACTCTGTGTCATGGCAACGATCTCCTCCATAGAGGAGCCTCTGAATGTAATAATTGCAGCAGCATTTTATAAATACCCAGGTTAGAGCCTATATAGAAGATGCTACTACACTGTTATAGCGGTTTATCATTGAGGTGCTGCTTAGTTTTAGTAAGACCCTAAAGCCTGAGGTCACACCAGCTGTATGGAGTTAGCAGTGCAGTTTGGGATGCTGTAACACAAGGGGGTTCAGGCTTGATTTTAGAACAGCACAGCTCTAGGCTATAGTTGCTAATGATCACATAGCCTCTTTTTAAGAGGAATGAGTGGACCTGCATGAAACCTGGACTTCCTCTGCCTTGTGCCAAGTGAGATGCAGGCTCTGTGAGTCATAGCCAGCGTGGGCTGTACCCTGGGGTCTTTTCTGTACTGTCTCAAGAGAGTCCTCCAAATAAGACCCCCCCCAGTTTGCTAATGCACATCAACTGAAGCCTTGTTTTCATCTGTGCCCCACTGCTTTTCACTGCTCTTTTTCCAGAGATTCATATTTGAGGACAAGAGTCATGCTTCTATAGAGGATTTACAGCAGCATCCCACCGATGTGCCTCAGGCACAGCCACACGCTTGTGAATCTGGTGCCAACACTTGGTTTTCCCTAACCTTTGCTAAGAGGTTGGGTTTGATGGCCATTGAGCAGCCCTAACGGGACCACAATCAGCCTATTGTTGTGCCTTGACCTTACCAGAGGGCAGTTACCCTGCTCCTCTGTTGCTTGTTGGATTCTCCTACACCAGAGGAGATGGGAAGGGTTTGTAAGGGAATTGCTCACTGAGTCTTCACTTCCTGAAGTACTCCCACCTAGTTTTTCCTCAAATGAGTTATTTTGGGACTGCTCAGAAGGGGCTGATTTTCTGAAGGGGCTGAGTGCCCTTTTCCAGAAATGTCATCCCTTGGGAAGCCGGTTGGAGCCTGGAGCACCCTGTTCTAGTGGGAGGTGTCCCTGCCCATGGCAGGGGGTTGGGACTGGAGGAGCTTTAAGGTCCCTTCCGACCCAAACCATTCTATGATAAATTGTAGGTGAGATGCGAGAGGATAAGCTCTGCACTCTGGGGTTAACACACACGTTTTGGAGATTGTATTCTTTTCTATAAAGCGAGGTTTGAAAATATTTGTGGAAAAGTGCTTTTTTTCCCCAGCCATACTTGTCTCCAGCTTGTTTTAATGCTTTCCCAGCCCGTTTCCTTGGCAGCTCTCAATGAACCAGCACATCCCTCCCGTATCACTGCAGAACCAGAACAAAAACCTCGTTTACATGTACACCTGTAGCTGTGGTTGCTTTTATCAGTGAGCCCTTGAGTCACCCAGGGGTGTTCTAGTGCATGGCCAAGCCGTGGGTAGGGAAGGTGAGCTGACTTCACCTCAGCTACAAAGGCAGGCAGGCTGCTGAGCAGCTCCATGCTGTTCTGAGGCAAATAAGCATGGCTATGTCTTTGGTCTTGTCTTTTCAAAGCCCAACGTGTTCAATATCATTTGCTTCATGTGTTGGAGCCCCCGAAGTTCCTAAATATGCATTTTTATCAGTGTGAAACTATTGACCTGGAGAAAGGAATCTACTGGTAGAGGAGAAATCGGTTGCTGCAGCTTGACCTCGAGTTAGGTGAAGCAGTTGAATGAGAATGTTTGAAATAGCTTTGCAAGACAAACTTCTTTCTTAGCAAGACCCATTCTGTGGCCTGTTAAAATGAAGAATGTTTCTGTAGATGCCAATTGATCCTTAACAAACAGCAATCACATTTTTATCTATAAGAGGGAGAACTGTGTGCATGGAAGAGCAGAGAGGAGCCTGTGGCAAGTGGGGATGCAGGAGCAGGGTCCCCATCACCTCGTGCACTGCTGGGTGCTTCATGCAGGCCACCAAAGGCCAAAAGTCCATGGATAAAGCTGAAGTGAGCGGGAAGCCTTTGGAAACAATGAAATAGAATAAATACGCCGGGGTGTGCTGAAGTATGCAGCCTGTGTCATTTCAAACAGTCAGAAGATTACTCCCTAGGACCAACTCTGTGCAATAACTAGTGTTTAAAATGTGATTATCAGAGAGCACAGTGACTCTAATCTGTATAGATGTGCTTGGAAACCTTTATTTGCAGGAACAAGGCTGTTTCATTTTAGGCTATCATTCCATTTATAGATAAATGAGGACCAGCTGTAAGCATCCCTAGTGTTCAATCTGGTTTGTGTTTCCTTCTCCCAGGTAAAATCATATGTAAGCTTTCATTGCCGCTGACATGGTCAGGGTGCTAAATGTGACATGAAACCAGCCTCTCCCATTATTTAATTAGAAAGAAATCTAATAACGCAAAGCCAGCGCAGCCTTTCCAATGCAGATGATTTCAGAAGCTCATTTGCTCAAAATTAAAGACTATAACAGTGTGAAAACCCAACCTTGTTCCCAGCGTGGCAGCCTTGGATGCTGCTGATGCCAGCAGAAACCTCAGCCCATTGCACTGCCAAGGTTGGGGAGCACTGGGAGAGTGTGCAGAATAGGGAGTAACGTTAGTAACTCCAAAATACAACAGTTAACGTTGGATATACTCTGTTGAGTACCCAAGTTCCCTTGGTGCGTTTGCTAGAATACATTTACTGCTGATTTATGGCATTTGTCCTGTTGGAGTCAATAGAATCAGTGGTTTCTAGGAGATCCCTATGTCCTTTCTTATCAGATGTCATGTATGATTGAGGGGAGCTGCAGTGGGTTCAAGTCACACCTTTGGGTGAACACATTGATAAACATTTGGGGTTTTGCTTCCTTTCTGACTGCTGCTTTTGCTTTTCACCCCCCAGAAACCACAATACCCATCTGTGCAAAGGACATCAGTGATGATTTGATGAAGGAGTTTGCTTTTCTCTCCGGTGAGTACAGTGAACTTCTCTGTGGTAACTAAATATCCCAGACAAACTTCCATGCTATTTGGCAAAATGACACTCCACACGGGATATTATCCATCAGGCAGCCTCCAGTGCCACTAGAAGTGTTGTTAATAAAACATTGAGACATTTTGAAAGAGCATGTTAGGTTTCTGTTTCAAGCCATGTGAAATACTCTTCCCTTCAAACACTCAACACATTAACAAAGGCTTTGCTTTGAAATGGTTTTCCTTAGGTTCCAGATTTGTCCTTGTATTTCTGACTTCTTTTGCTGTCCCATGTAAAGTACACTCAGTAAACAAAGGAAATACCTGGTACCTAATAAGTTTCTTTCTAGCACATCTGCATCTATGTGGTGCTTGCAATCAAAGGCAGGATTCTGTAATGATGGCAGTGTTTTCTGACCTAACCTGTGTTCCTGGGCTTTGCTGCTGGCCCTCTTCAAAAGCAACCCAGGCAAGCATCCTTGTCCTTATTCCAGGTGGCCGAGGGAAGGACAAGGCTTGGATTATCACCCTCCCTGACAACGCTCGCTTCAACGAGGTGCCCGAGGAGATCGTATCTAAAGTCCTGACATACCTAACGTCAGTCCCCAGGTATGTGGCTCCCTTCAAGCTCTTGTCTGTGATGGGCAACACCTGCTTGGGTCGGGCAGCAGATCTTCAGGGTAGTGCCATGCGTTATCCTCAGCTCTCAAAGCAAGTAAGATGGAAAAGATGGAACGGTGCAAGCTCTTGTGGTGTCCAGGCATGATATTTAATGTGCCAGTCACTGCAGGGTAAAAAGTGGCCATCATCCCTCTGACTTGCCAGCCTGCATGTATCACAAATTGAGTTTATTAAGTTTCTAATTAACAACAAGCTTTCCTTAAGCTTGGACATGTGTCACCACTTAAATATGCCGTGCTGCTGCAGAGTAGTGTTTGACATGTACAACTAGAGAGTCGTTACTGTGGAAAAAGCAAGATGAACCCAAGGAAGGGACTAATTACAGGGACAAAGTGTGTGGGGTCCCCATTCCACGCGCTGGCTCAGCAGCGTGCCGCAGCTCCCATGTCTTGGGGTTAAGCAGCCTGTGCCACAAACAGGACTATATACTTAGATTAATGGCCGTCCTGTTCCTTGTTGCTGAGCCTCGTGACTCAGTTACCTGGAATGCTTAATTTCCTTGAATAATGCCTGTTTTGGCAAATCTCTTCCTGCAGCGAGAGCAGGTTGACAGCAGCTCAATGGGAGCTTTCCATCAATGGCTGCCTTGGAAGATGTAAGGAAAGGAGAAGAGCCTTTGGTTCCTTTGGTCTCTGTTTGGATGGACTCTGAAGTCCTGTGGGCATCTGCACTTCCCGGCTCTGCCCAGTTTCTCCAGGGCTTCTGCAAACACCCTGGCATTAGCATGATGAGCAGTCTTGCTGTCCCTCTAATAGGTCCAACTCAATCAAGAAGCTAATGAGAGGTGAGAGCTTGCTGGTGATTCAGACATGCTCAGCATGTTTACAGGAGAAACACTTCAGTCATGCTTCTCTGCTCCTCCTACCATCATAACAGCCTGCCTGGCGTAAGGACAATGGGAGGCATGGCCTCTGAGGAGCGGCTGAGGCCCTCACATCTGCACACTTAGGAGAAAAGGGGGCTGAGAGATAACCTCGTGGCTCTCTGCAGCTTCCTCAGGATGGGATGCTGCCAGGGAGGTGCTCTTCTCCCTGGGATCCAGTGAAGGTGCATATGAGAATGGTTCAGACTGGCCATTAGGAAGCATTTCTTTCCTGAGAGGGTGGTTGAACGCTGGCAGAGGCTTACAGAGAGGTGGTCGATGCCCCAGGCCTATTAGTGTTTAAAGGGGCATTTGGTTAATGGCCTTAATAAGGCTTGAACTTTTGGTCAGCCCTGTAGAGGTCAGGCAGTTGGACTAGATGATCAGTGTAGGTTCCTTCCAACTGAAATGGTGTATTCTAATCCCATTTCTAATCCAATTTCTAATTATCCTATTTCTAATTATTCTGTTCTGTTCCATTCCGTTCCCTGTTGCTTGGCTCTCCAACTTTCTGGTATTTAGACAAGCTCTGCGTGTCTCACTTCGATCAGGAAGCGCAGTACAAAGTGATTCAGAACCGTGGCTGATGGCATGGAGTAGTGACACAGCGAAGGGTGCTGGTGGCTATAAATACCCTGGAGTTTCAGTATTAGGCAGCAGGTCCTGCTGCCGTGCTCCGATCCCATCAGCCACGAGGAGTCTCTCAGTCCTGTGATATACCGCCCAACTGCAGCCTCTGGGATCTGATTTCAAGTCCTCCTGCAAAGCATCCCAAGCCTTTATTTTTAGTCTGATGTGTTCTGCAACACACACCAAATGGAGGGGAAGGGAAAAGAAGTTGCAAGGAGCTCCCGGAGAGAAAGAATTCTCCATTCTGTTATCAGTCTCCATGGTTCTGCTGCTGGATGCAGACGAGCAGCCCTTGCAGCCTTGGTGAGAAAGCATTGATTGACTTTTATTGTCAGTCTAAAAGGCACATTGTAGGGCTGGAAATCTGATGAACTGCAAGGCCTGGCTTGCAAACAGTGACGGGTTTGCTCCAAAGGAAATTCAGCGTTTCCCACAGGAGGTTTTAAGGCTTTTGGAACTTTCATCAGTTCCCTCACAGACACAGAAAAGAAAGTAGAAGAGTGTGCTTAGAGGCGGCTCTCTGAGTGTAACCTTGTCCTGAGTAGATGGCATACTTTGGCATGTGGTTATGAATGGGCAGTGCACTGCAGCCTCGCTGCCTTTGCTACATTACTTGGATTATAGGTTTTTTCTTCAGGTTTTGTTACTCTGGCAGCAGTGCTGTGTGGCCACTATGGGTCTGGGTTTGGTTTTTCAATGGCAGCCTGCTGGGAGATCATAGAACCCCAGGGTGGTTTGTGATGGAAGGGACCTCAATGCTCCTCCAGCTCCAACCCCTGCCACGGGCAGGGGCACCTTCCATAGAGCAGTGCTCCAAGCCCCTGTGTCCAACCTGGCCTTGAGCACTGCAGGGATGGGGCAGCCACAGC